>OMLB01015054.1:0-13872 GCA_900302555.1 Myripristis jacobus
CTTGCCATAATATGAATTTTAACAGTTGTCCAATAGGGCTGTCGGCTGTGTAGTAACCTGACTTCTGCACAACACAACTGATGGTCCCAACCCCATTGATAAAGCAAGCAATTCCACTAATTAACCCTGATAAGGCACACCTGTGAAGTGAAAACCATTTCAGGTGACTACCTCTTGAAGCTCATGGAGAGAATGCCAAGAGTGTGCAAAGCAGTAATCAGAGCAAAGGGTGGCTATTTTGAAGAAACTAGAATATAAAACATGTTTTCAGTTATTTCACCTTTTTTGTTAAGTACATAACTCCACATGTGTTCATTCATAGTTTTGATGCCTTCAGTGAGAATCTACAATGTAAATAGTCGTGAAAATAAAGAAAATGCATTGAATGAGAAGGTGTGTCCAAACTTTTGGCCTGTACTGTACACACACACACACACACACACACACACACATATATATACATATCATATATACATATCATCATCAGGTTGGACCACCTTGAGTCCTGATTGGATTCCTTACAGGAGAAAATTTCTCAGTCCAACATTGACATTAACAATCTGAAAGCAGACCACTGAAATTCACATATGATCAAGGAAAAGATTAAATTTACAGAGGAAAAAGTTGATGACATTGAGGCAAAGATGACAGAAGTAGAGGATGAAAGCAGAGGGGATAATGTTTGGGTGAGTGATCTTGTTGAACTGATCAAAGCAGTGAAGGCTTTGGCTTGTATGTTGGAGCACCTGCCGACATGGTCTCCAGAGCTGGCTGAGCAAGGGCCAGAGCTCACATGAGTTCACCACTTCAAACCTCTGAGGAAATAAAAAAAAAAAAAGAATAATGGTCATGAGATACTTGTGCTTGACTGATAGGTCAAATACAGTTAGGTCCATAAGTATTTGTAAGTTTGAGTGGTCAAGAGCGATAATAGGAATAGATCTCAGGCTTCTGACCTGCTAGAAGGTGCAGTAGGGACCTAATAACCAGCTAAGTAACTACCTTAAACCTGAGCCCTCTGCAGCCTCTGTAGGACAGTATGTTGTCCGGGCCCACTGACAGGCTGCTGGAACGTTAAGGGGTTAACAGATGCCTGCTCACTGTTCTACATGGTACCTTTACGAGGATATAGACACATTTTGGGATCACTGGACCTTTGTCACGATCTGACGAAGGCCTGTCAGGTCCCGTCTCATCGGGTCCTGTTGGGCTGGGGCTCACTAATGTGTTCTGTTTGGATGCCTTTGTTGCCTTCTTTCCATTAAATAACAGCTGTTCATTTATCAAACCCTGTTATCATATTGAAATGATCAATAAATAGCTGATCACAACAAATACAGGGTGAACAAGGCCTAAATCTGTGATCAGACAGGGTTGTTTATGCTGCTCAGATACACAGTGCAGCTGTGAGTAGGTTCAGTAACAGAATGCAAAAGGTCAAAGGTCAGGAGGGTGATATCACTTTTGTTTCTGTGAAACAGTGTGACAACTTGCAAGCTATCTCCTAATGTTAGGTAGGTCATTTGAAGTTAGAAAGGGGATAATATTGTTGACAGTCAACATGGTGTGAGAGAAGGTTAATTGTTCCCTGTTGGCTCTTGAAGAGGTGGATCGGGTGGATAAAATGATCTCCCTCCGTCTCCCTGACCCAGGCAGTCAACCCTCTGTGGCAGTCCCGTGGATCTTCCAGCGTGCCGGCCAGCGGGGGTCGCTTCCGCTGTCCATCGTGCCGCCATGAGGTGGTGCTGGACCGCCATGGAGTTTATGGCCTGCAGAGGAACCTGCTGGTGGAGAACATTATAGACATCTACCAACAGCAGGAGTCCTCCAGGTAAAAGGAGGAGAGTGTGTGAACATGCATGTGCTCACAGGGGGGCAGGGGACTGGAGGGTTTAATATTCCATCACCGTGATAAAGTCGCCAACATTAGTTTTCCTAAAAGCAGCAGCACTGAAATTAGGTGGAGTGAAATGGTCCCTCCGCCAGGGAAAATAGTCCCTGGAGAAACATTTGCTTTACACAGCCAAATATCAATTCTGTGATTTATGAATTATGATGACTTTGTTAGGTGTAGAAGCAAAGCATTATAAGCATGGATTTTCAACCAAAAATTTAAATTTGAAATGGAAGAGGTTTTGATGGTATGCTGTGAAATCTTCATTACCCCTGCATGATTTGCAAAATGGTTTATTTTAATGTAAAATGTGGGGAAACTGCGGTAAATGGCCCAAACATTTAAAAATACCGCAATGGTCCTTTAATTAGTCACTTCAATTATTCAGGCCACCGCAAAATGTATCTCTGGCACTGCCCTGCTACTATGTGAGTGTACTGACAGAAACCCTATCACAGTGTATGTCATATACTCTGATTTATGAGCTGGCTATTTCCATTGCGTGGTGCTAAAAGCCATGCCTCTGCTCAGCTCTGTATTCTGTATCTCTCACCGAGGGGGTTTCATCTCTGGTATGTCAAAACACTGGAGATGGGATTTCCAGAAAGCCATGAGGTTACCACGGTGCTCTGAGGTATTGTCGACCAAACCTGGACAGTATAATCTTTATCTCTTCCACAATATAACAACATAATATCAAAACAGTTTAGCATAATAATATCTCAAGTTATTCAATTTTTTTTTTACATCAGTCAAAAATACTTAGCTATAAATGCAACTACAAAATAAAATTTCATGGTGGTTTCTTTTTCCTTTGCACAGAAACAGGCCTGTGAGGCATGTTATTGTAATAATAGGTGACTACCAGTAGAGGGCACTATTGTATTCCATTACAGCCAGTCTGTAGTATTCTGACTGCTCAGTGTGTGTTGCATTGACTTGAGCTTGGGGATGGAGAGGAGACCCACCTAGTTGTACTTTACCCACTTTTTAAATTGTATAGCAGCTTTTTAGGCCAAGTTAAATCTTTCTGTCATAATTTGAGAGCATATACATGATAGTAAGCAGAGTCACTGATGATACTGTTGATACTGTTGGTGTTGATATTAGTATACAGTACCTCTAAATAATTTAATTGGCAAAATATGTTGAAGCAGTACTGATGCATGTGCTTTTGAGGTGATAAACAAATAGAGCCAGTTAAATTTAGTATTCATCACACAATTAAATAATTAGAAATGTTCAGTAGTTTTCACCAGGCTCTGCTTACATGGGCCCTTCAAGATACTGTTTAGGTCAGCATCAGTGCTAATGTGTTACTGTCAGAATGAAATATGTGTAATGTAAGCCAGTGATTGATGCATGAGTGATTGACAAATAACAAACAGACGAATCAAGAAAGATCCTTCATTTCAGACTGAGGGACAGGAGCCCATTCAGTGTTTCATTTAACATTAAAGGGATATTCCACCCATTTTGAAAAATCGTGGCGCTATCTTCCTCTCATTGTTACTGAGTGCTGGATACTGGCTGGATGCTCCAAATGCTAACTGTTAGCCTCCTGCCGTTGAGCTGGACTTCCCCCCAGCTAACACTCTGAAAAACAACCACCTTAACCCATAGGTGCCTTATGTGCACAGGGCATGATAAAGACAGTATAAGTTAACATTAGTCATTAAATGGCATCCTTATACATTATTAGGCATGATGAATCATCATATGTGCATTTTGAGCACGTTATAAGTACATGATGATCATTACAATGACATTTCCATATCATAAACAATTTGCAAAAGTCATGGGCTTTTAAAACGTAATGAGACCTTTTATATCAATTTAGTTATTTATTTTATTTATCTGTGTATATTTTAAGTTGAATCCAGTACAGTATACTGAGGGCAAGCAGTAACACTGAAGTATAAGCTCACCTCATAAAGCATGCCTCCTGGCTTGTGCATGCATATGTGCAGTCATGGACAAAATGGCAGGACCATGCAATGTATTTCTCTGTGTGTGTGTATTAGTTTCATGTGCGATGAGTGCAAGTAACTAATAACAAGTATAAGGGCCAAAGCTAAGATTAGACCAATGTATTGGTTGCCAGTATCTGGCATTGTTCACATTATTCTGATATGATTATTATTATTATATGATAATTACCTATATATATATATATATTTATATAAATGTAAGGGATTTAAGGGAATAGGAGGCATTATAAGGCCCTATAGGGCATCTTTATTGTGTAACTGATCAAAACAAAGCTTTTGGGTCAAAAACGTGTTACTTGGAATTTCTTGAAATTGCTAAACTTTAAAGATATCAAAATATCAGTCCAAAAAATATCAATATTGTTACTGCCTTCACAAACTCACATCAGTCAAATGCTGCCAGAGAGAAAAAATGGTGAAGAGGCAGTTGTTGAACATGCTGTTCATGTTTAACTGTGGGAGGCTTGCAGTTTTCCTGCAGCCTGCATCCCAGCCAGTGAGCAGCTGATGCTCTAGTTCATCTCTCTAACTCTTGTAGGCTGGTGAAGGTAAAGTCTGAACAGCAGCAGCAGCAGCTGATGTGTGAGGAACACGAGGAGGAGAAGATCAACATCTACTGTCTCTCCTGCGAGACGCCAACCTGCTCCATGTGCAAAGTGTTTGGACAGCACAAGGACTGTGACGTCGCGCCGCTCAGCAGCGTCTGCAAGAGACAGAAGGTAAGGAAGCAGCGGAGAGAAGGAAATGCTTGGGAAAAAGGAAAGAAGAAATCTCTGCTCACTCTCTGTGGGTGTTCTGCCTGCAGCATGGGAGGCATTTATTTAATGCTCTCACTGCCTGTTCACACTGAGCAATGGGTGGTGGGTTGCTCTATTCTGGCTGACTGTGGGCAGCCCAAGTGTCTCCGGTTGTATCGGTACAGTTGTCTTCAGAAACAAAGTTCTGAACCAGCAGCAAATCTTGCATTAAAGGAAAAGTCCACTCTAACACTTTTATAAAACGACTGGCAATGTGCCTTTCCTCTTTCTCTACTCACTTTTTTGAACAGCTGTAAATTAACTTCTTGTCTGTTTTGCACATTCCAGACCAAACTATTATTCATTAAATAAAACCCTCTAGGCTACAAGAACAAGAGATGTTGTTTTTTGTATACCATGTATATAAGGTGGTGCTGTGTTATGTTCAGTGTGACTCACACAAGCAAATTTACTTTGCTGATAAACTGATGATTTTGATGAGTGAGTTGGTAGGCTTCAGTTTGTTCCTTAAAGCAAAATTCAGTTTTGGTGTATTTATTTATTTATTTTTTATTTGTTTATTTGTCAGGGACAGTGCATATTGATGAACAGTATACTGTAGTGTTGGGTTGTATAATTACTTGAGTGTTAACCAAGTCCACCTGGTGCTGGAATATCCTCATTAGTTGCTCCTCGCTCCCCTGTGCTGCTAATCCACAATACTGGATTTCTAAATCTTCTCTAAATCTCCATTCACTTGCATAGCAAAACAGCTCAAAATAACACTTTGCTCATAAACAAACATGAACAAAGTAGATTATTGCAATATGACAAATTAGTCCCCGTACCCATTTTTTGTTGTGTATGTCATTACAATTTTTTGTGAAAGTACTATCAGGTTGATGCTTCTTGGCGCAAGGTTAGTATGTGGAAGTTTTCTGCAAACACTACTTGCCGGATCTACTTTCCAATTCAGATAGGAAAAGAAAAGAACAGAGATGTTTAATTTCCTCCAAAAATGGGTAGCCTTGAAGACTTGAGGCCAGACTTGATTTTTTTTTATATCGCATAGTTTACTTGTTAACGTTTATTTATGCACTAAGTGTGTTTTGGAGCTGTTTTGCTATGGAAGTGAATAGAGAGACATAAAGCCAGTATTGTGGATTAGCAGCCCAGTGGAGCACAGAGCAACTAATGAGGAAATTTCACCACCATGTGGACTCAGATCATATCCAGGTAACTATACAACCTAACACTTACAAAATTCAATTTTGCGTTAAAGACAAGGAAAAAGGACAAAAGATAAGAAGGACAAAGGACAAAAAACATATAACCAGCAAATTCAGGACTGCACACCCTTATAATTAACATGTAGAAGAGTATAGAAATACATACACATGCAGTAAACACATGGAAGACACGCACTCATTTCAGAAGTGGCTGTCTAGCCATCTAAAAGGTCAATGAGTGCTATTACAGACACCAGATCATTCTGTATGCAGTGTATGTCAATGGAACATGATTGTAAATGCTGACAGTAATGGATTGGACACAGGCTTACACACACACACACACACAAACATACACATACACATAAATACACAACATGCAAAGGACAGAATATCAATTTAGCAATTTGCACATGTTTCACACTCGTGGACACACATAGTGACACAGCGACACACAGGCAAACACGTCTTTGTACAGGTCACTCAGAGGTTTGTCATTCAGACTGCAGCCGCACTGTCCAACATGTTATTGAGCAGTTGGCTTTGGTGACATTTCACTCCTGGTCGCTCCATCTCTCACTCTGTCTCTGAATCACTCATTTGAAATTTAGATGAGGAGGGAAAAGTTGCGAAGCCTCCATCTTTATGCAGAAATTGATTTAAAATGCAGCCGTTTGTGATGTCATTCTCGTTTGGTCGTCATCTTTGCCGACAGAGGCGAGAATGTCTGTTACTTTGGTGGCAACTCCTTTGAATTACTCTATGTTTGTAGGACACTGTAAATGTATTGTTTATAATGGGTTTTGTGTCTTAAAGCAATTGGAAGTTTAGTAAAACATTTGCATATGTTTGAGCTCAAGATGAATCTATAAAATGCCACTCAGGTTCACCAGGGACTCTGCAGATTTTCTCTTTTTCTCTTCATTCACATTTACTATATCTCAAAAACACAGTTTGAAGTTACAAAATCGATTCAAAGAGTTGCACGTAAGAAAGTCATATTCTCATAGATTTTGAACACTAACTGATGAATTTTCATAACAGAATGTAGATCTGGCTCACTGGATCTACATTCTGCCTCCTCTGGATCACTGGGTCTACTTTCTCATTCAAACAGATATATCATGAAAATTCAGTAGTCAGTGTTCAAAACCTGTTAGGCCACAATTTCCTTATGTCAGTTTGGCTTTCAAATGTAAACGTTCAAACTGATGATTGCTATTTTTCTACCTATTTAGCTGATATTGCTAACAAAATGTTAGCTATTAAATAGGTAACAGTATTTTTCACTAGTTAAATGTATGCTGTCATGGTATTATAAAGTGGTTTGGATTAATGCATCCACCAAATACCATCTCCATCTCTCAACTGGAAACGTTTAAGACCTCCAAGGTGATTTTCAAAGTGATGTCGAACTTATGAGTTTATAATTTCAAGTAACCTAGGAAACTCAAAAATATTAAAGATAGTCATGACAGCAAAAACAGTTGCTTTCTCCCTCAGCAGCCAAATGTCTGCTCTGAAGTAGAGAGGAACTTTTCTATAGGCTGTTTGCTCTGTGCAGTTGTATAAAAGTGAAAATGCCCTCCATGTTGAGAGGGGTCTAGCTGCAGACTTCCAGTGTGAGGCGTCTTCCGGTGCAGGCTCTCGTCTCAGACCAACCTCCAGTTTGAGACCCGGAAACAACAAACTTTTTTTACGCCTCCTGAGGGAGTCCGACATTTTGGCCAACCACCAAACCCTAACCCTAACCCTAACCCTAACCCTAAAGTTTGCTAATTAAATATAAACCAGTGACGAAGTTTTCTCTTACAAAATCGATAACTTGGTTTTATTTTGAAGTTTTTTGTGCGCACTTCCTGTCCCAAATGACTTCACACTGGAGGTGGCTTTATTTTGGAGTTTCTTGTGCGCACTTCCGGTCCCAACCGGCCTCACGTTGGAGGTTGGCCTGAGACGGGAGCCTGCACCGGAAGACGCCTCACACTGGAGGTCTGCAGCTAGATCGTCTTGTCCATGTTCCTGGCCAGAGCACCTGAATGCCTTCTGGTCAGACGCTGGTACTTCCCATGGGGGATGCTGGAGCTGCCGACATGCACATGAAGGCTTTGTAATCCAAAGAATGTGATCATCACAGCACCAGCACCAAACAGTGTGATGTCCTCTGATAAGGACATTTATGGACAAATATCTTCATATTTGAGTTTTCATATGTTGTTATCTGGGGATTTCTTGTGACTGTGAGCAGTACACTATGTTCCTTGGAACAGAGGTGGAAACACTCAGTACACATCTTGCTTTATTTGTCTTGATCTGAGCTGAAGTGCAAGGTCTTTATGCACAAAACCTGCCCTCTACTTGTGTGTCACAACAAATTGGTGGTTAAATTAAGAACCGTGATGTCCTGCTCACTTGCAGACCGAGCTGAGTGACGGCATCGCCATCTTAGTAGCCAGTAATGACCACATCCAGGCAATCATCTCTCAGATGGAAGAGGTCTGCCAGACCATAGAGGTTAGAGACACACACACATGCTCACACCATCAAAATATGTGTAGGAATGGACACTTTTCCATTCACCTTTCTCTTTCTCTGTCATTTCCTTCTTTCCTCTTGGCTTTCTTCCTCTTCTGCCCCCCGTAAAGCAGCACCATGCAAGATTTTGATGCAAAAAATCTAGTTGTCTTATTTTAACATCCCACCCGTACTAACTGAGATGTTGTAGATTCACTGTATTAACTCTAGTCAGGATGGTCACAGGTGGGAAATTTCCACACAGGAAGTGATGAATCACAACTTAAGAGAGAAATCCAAGAGTGTCTCCTAAACAGCAGTGAGGGAGTGTGAAAGCTGGACTCACCAGAGATGGCTGAACTTCCTCATCACCTCCTTCTGGGAAATGTAAACCCATAATGCTTTGTCTGGTCTGGTTTGGAGATGAGTTCGCCTGGCTGCAAAGTGCCACAAAAGTGTCTAAATGGATTAAAGCTTGGACTCACATGTAGCAGCACTTTGAGAGTTCTGCTCAGTCATATTCCTGATTAGACTTTGAACTTTTCCCTACAAATCAAGGTCAGATGTGAGATAAATTTACAGTATGTGCAAGAACAAAATAAAGGATACCCTTACCAAAAAGTATACTTCAAGTACATTCAATTAAGTAAACTTCAAGCTCATTTTTCTAGTACACTTTATGTAATAAGTATACTAATATCAATATTCTACTGCATAATTGTAAGTATATTACTTTAATACTACTGGGGACTAACGTTGCCTGCTTTTAGTTTGTACACTTTAAGAGTAAGTGTTGAAAAATTTGAGTACACAACTAGTTTACATGTGAGTTTTATCTATAATGCAAGTATACTTTGAAGTATACTGCAAGTGAACTTACAGGTATACTGTTAGTGTACTGGGTATATACAGTATATCAAAGCCTAGTTTATACTGAAGTTTTATTTTGTACTGCAAGTACACACAACTCTACTACAAATTCAATACAAATCAACTGTTACAACTGACTCTGATATGACCAAACACTGCAAAATGCCAGAGAACTCCTTAATGTTTCTTCCCGGAGAAGCCCCCAGGCCTTTACCATGTGGTAGTATCAGTTGTCCAAGAATTATACTGTTACATAGAGATGCACCATTTATGTTCCAGCAAGTCAGCATTTGTGCAACTAACAATGGAAATCTTCCTCATAATGACATGTCATTTTATTTTCCAGAACACTGCAGCCTTGTAAGGAAAGAAATAATCTTTTCTTCTTTGTCTCAGGAGAATGGTCGACGACAGAAGGAGCAGCTGGTCGACCGTATTGACAGCCTTGTGGCCATCCTGGAGGACAGGAAGAAGGATCTGGTTGGCCTGATTGCCAAACAACAGGACGAGAAGCTCAAATACGTACGCTCCCTCATTCATCGGCACAGTGATCACCTGGAGGCAGCAATCAAGCTGGTCGAGTCAGCCATACAGTCCATGGAGGAACCGCACATGGCTTTGTTTTTGCAGGTACTCAGATCAATACTATCCCTGTAGATATGGTTAAACCAATATGTTTGATCTATTGACAATACAAGTCCGATACAGTGTGGTCCATATGGAGGTTCAGCTCAATGTTGTGTTAATCGCATTTGACCAAAGAAGTTACTCTGCATGGTGTTTATTCAGCCTGTAATTCCTGCCTCAGGGAGCTGCTAGACCTCCAAAAATCAAAAGAAAATTTTGTGTCCCATGTTTCAGAGGCTTTTCCCTTGAGGTAAGCTGTTTCCTTAGTAGAAAACACTGATACCTTTTATTTGGTGCATTAAACTGCCATTTTAAGACAGGCACATCAGAGCTAGCAGCCATTAGAATTTAACAAAATTTTTAGCTATAGTACAGTATGTTACACTCAATAGATGAGAAGCAGTACAGACACGTACTTGTCAGTATAGCTTGTGGTTTAAGAGTTCAAGTGATATGGAGTCGCTTATGAAGTGACCCCAGTGTCCAACAGTTGATTTACACTGGCCTATTTTATTCAGTATTGTAAACTGCAGACTAGCTTTAACAGGGCAAATACCAGAGTTAAGAAAAAGTAGACAAGAGTTTGACTGCAAAGAGGCTTGAAGATGACAGTTTCACAGACTGAAAAAAAAATAATCACAAGGGTGTTTGCTTCTACAGTTTATTGGTCATGTTGTCACACAGTAGGAAACAATGGCACCATAAATCTGCAAGGCACATGCAGTGAACTTGTCAAGGGACTGCAGATGCTGAGTCACTCCACTTTAGCCTCAGAAGCCACCTTTCATTGATGCTTTAGCAGGTTTTCTTGGTGCAGGAACAGCTTGGCTGACAATGCCTTTGGACAGGGGCCTGACTGGAGGCTGGAACTCTCCTGGGGTGTAGTGGGTTTGAGCAAAGACCATTCTTCCTCGCCGGTAGCTTGAACGAGAGCTGACAGAAAAGAGTGGCTGGAGGTCTGATGTGTCACTGAAGACTGGCTCAAGGCTCTCTTCACTGGTCCCCCCACCAATGCCATAGCTGCCATCTTCATCCTGAGAGCCTTCATAAGCCCCTTCTGCTGCACTGAGGTAGTTGCTGTCTACATAACCATAAGAGCCATCGTAACCAGGCTCATAGCTACCAACTGGAGCACTGGTGTCAGCCTCCTCATACCCATCACCTGGAGAGGCAACATAAGCTGCATGCTCTGTACCAGTATAGGAATTGCTGTGCTCACTAGCATCAGGGTTGCCATAGCCACTGTCAAAATTACTATTTCCCACATTTATACTGTAAACATTGGAACTGGATGGATTGCTACCCTTAGAGGTGAAGCCATACCCGCTGTCAGAATCACCTTCCTCTGCATTAGCAAGTCCACCACTGGTCTGGAAGGTGTCAAAGCTGGCTAGGTAGCTGCTGGGTTCATACGCAGGGGAGGGAGCGCTGTTAATTTCACTGAGATAGTTGACAGAGCTACTGCCAGATGAAACAGAAAAGCCAGGAGAGAGAGACCCCAAGTTGACAGAAGACCCACTGGAACTCAACTTCTCAGTCTGCTCTTGTGGGGTAGGGAGCTTAGTGTTTTCCCCATAGCTAGGGTATGTCAGACTGGGTGGTTGGGAGCTGTGGTCCTGGCCAGAACTCACCCCACTTACTCTGTACCAATACCCAGGGCTTGAAAGGAATGGCTGCAGCACAGAGATTTCGGCTGGTCGAACAGCATTGTCTGCTCCATAGCCTGGAGAGAAACAAACATCCTCAAAATAGTGGCCAGCATTAATTGAGGGCTCTTCAATCAAGGCCAGTGAGAAATAATTTGCAATAACAGTTTGATTAGACCAATCTAGTCTTACCTTTAGAGGATGACCGGGGATAACAGGTTATGCTTCCAATCAGCAGGCAAGAAATCCACAGCACCCTACAAGTATATTTGTATTTAGTCCAGCAGTTTTACCAAGCAAAAGTGAGAGTAGGCAGTTTTAACTTACTTCATTGTGAGTGATTTGAACAGATTCACAATCTGTTTGAATGAAGCTGACTGGTAACTTCTCACCAAAACACTGCAGATTCCATGGAAAGGAAAACGCACCGGTTAACAATGAAGTTACATTAACGATTACAAACAGAGTCTCAACAAATGCAAAGTTCATACCTTCCAGTGGATCAGCAGACGTCCTGCACAGGAGCCCCTCAGATATATCTGTCTTGAAGGACTTGAGCAAGCTTCACCTTTAAGCTTTGCTAATTAGTGGCTAAGTAATAACAGCTGGTGGCAAAGAAATCAGGGGTGTGGCTGATTGGCCCCTGAAAGAACAGTGCCCCAAAATGGCTCTCTTGAGGTCTTGTGGAGAGACTAGACATGCCCCAACTATTGATGGTGCTTTGCCTTGAGCACTAGGGTTTAACTTTGCTTTAGATGGGAGATTTCTCTGCAGCACAGCGGCAAATTGAAAGTTTAGACTTTGACATTTTTTAAATTGTCAAAAGATGATGATCAAAGATGATCAAAGACACAAGAGGGGGAATTCTGACTTTGAATCAAATGTAACATATGTGACCTACATTTATACAGTTTCTACTACAGGTCGCACCAGCTGACACAAAATAACTGGCAGCTGCACCTCACCTCACCAACATTATGCAAATCCATTTAATCTGAACAAACTCACCTCATATTTACCATCTTCCTCTTCTTTATTGCAAAACGTGAACTCTTCCATACACGCTCATGGATCTATTCCCTGCCACAGATATCATTACACAGGATCAGTGCCCACTCCCCAGGCCACGTCCTGCAATTGATCATCAATGGCTTGATATGCACAGATCCAGAGTATGGACGGACGAAGCAGCAGTAAGCCCAAAGGGAGGCTTCAGCGTTGGGGTCACTGCTCTCAAAATCCCCCTTAGGACAGCCGAGTCTCTGGTCGTGCATACTTTAACGTACACAGTACCACCACACACATGATTAATGCATGAATCAGTAGAGATAACAATGACCGGGTTGGCCCCTCAGGTTTTCCACAGCTCATTCACCTGCATAAACATATACAAACACATTTCACCTTGTCTTTTTCCCTCCACTGAGCTTCTACAACTCTAAATGCTGACAGTATGCTCTTTTTAATCTAATAATCACAAAACCATGATAAAAAGAACAAAAGTGATGAAAGCTGTTTTTAACTTTTCGTTTTTAACATCACATTTGATCAGCTGCTCCTTACGTTTGCTTCCTGCCAATATCCTGTTTCGACTGGACATCCAGGAGCAATACACCATTGATCAAAAACTGTGGTATCAGCCTCCAAAACCCAGATTGATCTGCCCCCATTTTAAATTTTAATACCCATCTAAGTCAATGGCTTAGGCACATTCCAGGGAAATATTCCAGTTTCAAGATATGACGCACGCGCACATATACATACACACACCGTACAGTACAGTAGTTAGTTAAGCCTTTGTGCTGTTGGCAGACAGGAAGACGGATAGGTAATGCCTCCATTCCACCAATCTCACTCCTCTCTGTAACGATAATGAGTTGAGCGATGGCAGGTTCCTATATTTAGCAGTCTTCTTGGTAACGTTAAGTGTCTGCGTCACACTGTCCCCTCTGAGCAAAGTGTGTGTGTGTGTGTGTGTGTGTGTGCAGGGACCTAGCCATCATTTCTAAAGTCTTTCAGTTTTGTTTTTTACATAAAAATAAACCAACAGGTCGGTTAGGGGTATTTTTTGAACAAATTTTTGGGCTAATTTGTAATTTCATTTCAAATGTATTGTATGTATTCATTATAATAATAATAATAACTGCAATTTTTCCAGAAATGTTTTACTAATTTCCTTTATGGTAATTTTTTGGATTTTTTTTTCTCAGTAATTTTGTCTTTGGGTATATTCTTGCTAATTTGATTCTTGCCTTTTTTCCCCCAACTTTCTGAAAGGAATCAAGAAATTTGCACAGGTGTCTAAGGATTAAAAGGGTTTCAAAATAATCCTCAACCCTCCTTCCCCTATTCCCTATGTCCACT
>OMLB01015055.1:0-19578 GCA_900302555.1 Myripristis jacobus
TCTCCTGGATCTGGACAAGATGGGTCTGCAGCTGGCTCATCTCGCTGTCCATCTAGACCTGGAGCTTGTCCTGAATGATCTGGACCTCGCATCTCTCCTGTTCCAGGGCGTCCTCCAACTCTTTGACTTTGAGGACAGCACGTCTCTCACTCAGGTCCTTCTCCGTAATCTGAAATAACAAGCCTTTATCTTGCCGGCCTGCTGATCTGCAAGATCCAGAGCTCTCTGGAGCGCAAACTGGAGTTGTTTGGTGTTTTCCTCTGCATCTTGGCTGTTAGTGTCCTGCTGAGTGATGTTTTTCACTTCAGCCTGACTCTTCTTGCAAGGATTGTCCTGCTGAGAGGTGTTTTTCTCTGCAGCCTGGCTCTGCTTTTCTTCCAGAAGAATCTCCTCCTTCACAGCTCCTCTATCCAGTGCGACGTCTTTGAGCGCTTTTGCAAACACTGGCACAGCGTTCCTGTGAAGGTGCACGTTGTCAAAGAGGTGCTCTGTTGTCAGAGAGGGGTGACTGACCACAAGTACATTTGGCAGTTTCTTACCATCTGCCATGATGCTCAGATTCACCCTCTCAATAACCTGTGGGTCCACATCAGTTCTTGGTAACAGAGGGGACACCACTATTCTAGAGACAGGGAATTTTTGATGAGCCTTGGACATGAGAGTTGAGAAAAACGTGACCAGTTCCTCACCTGGTCATCTGTGCCTGTGTGAATGATGATGTGGCTTGGTGAGCCAAGGCTGGGATCAGACAGTGTGTCCCAGGCTGAGCTTATGTTGGGACACCACAGCTTCTCCATCTAGTGAGCAGGAAAAAGCTGAGTCTCCTGGAGGAATTTGCCATTTGAATCAATGATCAAGACAATGTGGCCCATTGATTCATCAGGCTTGGTGGTAGGACCGGGCTGGGTGTTAGTGCAGAGATTGTCCTGCTGAGCACAGGTTTCCACTGCAGCCTCACTCTTGTCCTGCTAAGCGATGTTTGTCTCTGCAGCCTGACTCTTCTTCCAAGGACTGTCCTGCTGAGTGATGTTTTGGGATGTAGGACAAGGCTAGGCAGTCTGAGCCAGGGACATCTGCTTGTTGGCAGGCATCCTTGTGGCTGTGTGTCCCTCTAGATGCTGTTGTCCCAGTGCTCGGGAGGCCCAGTTTGGGCTTTGTGTATGGCATTTCCTGCCTTTTTCTGGGTCGCCATCGTGGATTGGTTGGGTTTGGGTGTGTGTTTGTTGAGGAGCCTGTGAGAGTTTTACATCAGCTGTAACACTTTCAGGACTCAAAGTAAAACCCTGTTTTGCGTTCTTTCTGCACTGATGTGTTGTAGTGTTTGTTGGAGGCAGACAGACGAGGAGCTGACATCTTATCCCTCCAGAACGTCAACAGTTGACTTCCACACATGATGAGAGGAAAGGGACATGCTGATGGCCGACTGCTCTTCTCAGCACACTTTTTTGCAAGAGCTCACTGACTTTGTCAAGAGAGCTGAGTTGAGCTGAGTTGAGTCGAAAATGTGAAGTAAACAGAGTGCAGGCCACTGATTGGACAGGGAGCAATAACACGAGAGCGACTTCTTCAAGAAAATGGCAACAGCGACCGTGCGCATTGATCATCACTGAAGTTGGCAAAGTTGGAAAATGGCAAGCAAACCAATACTGTGGTCAAATGAAGAGGTGGAGACTTTTCTGTGCTTGGTGGCAAGGCCGCCTTGCTATGACGACTCCACCCATGATGAGGTGGTACTCAATTGTAATGGAAAACGACTGAAACCGAGGCAAGCCGAGCAGAATCGAGTCGAGTAGAGGCGAGTAGGTGCTAGTGGAAAAGCGCCATTAGTGAAGCGGCTCCAGGTGAAACACAAACACACGACAGGTGAGACTTGGAGCAGCACAACAGCTGGACAGGAGCGGATGTTTTCTGAGCCTCATCGCAGGGCTGCAGCAGCTCACTTGGACACATTTTTGCTCGCCTCACTTGAGCTTTCAGCTTCTCATTTCTGACTTGTCAAGGCAAAACAAATGAACAGAATCAAGAGTTTGGACTTTACAGTGTTTGAGTCCCACTGGTTCAGTTGTTTTGCAGCAATGCACAATGCCCACACTGATCAAGTAGGTTCAAGTTGCCAGTCTGTATTAGCAGCAAAATGAATTGTAATGCAGTTCATAAAGCCTTACAATGAGAATGGAAAATTGCTCCAACCAATTGCCACATGCAGGCAAACTGTGGATGCTTCATGTTGTTTTTCTTGGCAAAATAGTAGCAAAATCATCTACCCAGTATCAATAAGTCAAATGTCATAGGAAAAATGAATCCATGTGAAATCAATATGAAATTTTGATCACAAACATGGTACTTGCCTGAGACAGCATTCGCTTTTACAAATATTGACTATAATCACACACATTTGACTGAGTTTTGCGGGAGCATGGAGCTTCATTTTTTACACTGGATCAGAGAGGGCTTTTGTTTTTTGGAATATGAGTTTAGCATGAAAGCTTCTAAATCAAACTTTGTTTGTTAGGGATTCAAGGCAGCGCACGGTGACAACTTGATCCACATGTGGTTTGTGAGTGAAGTAACCCTGTAGGACTCACGCTGATATCAAAAGGCCAGTGTCATGTGATCAAGTCAGTCATGTGGATGAAAACTGAGATGTGAACTCTCACAAAGACTTGCACATATATTGAGTCTTGCACTCCCACCAGCATGATGAGTGTTTGTACAGAAAATGTCAGCAGCTGCCTGTGGATGGTCCATTGAGTTGTTCCAGAGATTCTGTTGTATGAATGTGATAATCTTCCTGAAGTGGAAGTTTTCCGGATGTCAGGTGTTAAAGCGAGCCTTGCAGCATTGATTAGTGATGCCTCTAGCAGCTTTAAGGTGGGACCTCATGTCTGTCACGACTGAATGCCATGTATTTTGATGTTTTCATGTGACATGTTAAACCTTATCCCGTTGAAGGCTGTGCAGTGTCACCTTAACTTTCAGGAGGGGATGCTGTCCGTTGAGGACAGAGTTGTCCTCCAACCTCCTCCGAGTGAACAGTGAGATTTCATCTGTGCCCTGGCTGTCCTCTCTGGCTCACACTCCGTGTTCAACAGTGAAGATCCACAGGAGGCAGCCACATCACTGAAGTTATCCAGAAGTAAAGCACTTATTGGCTGGTGATGACTTGATCAGATATTCTTCATTATGGATGGGAGCAAGTACTTGAGTCCTCGTTATGTAACCACCTAGTACGACTGCTAAATCAGCAAACTATTTCAATCCCTCTTTTGAATGTGGCAGCCTCCCCCTGAATCCACAGGGTGGCAGTACTGCCTTCCTGAGCTCAGCTGAGCCCTCTGGTCCTTGTTGCTAAGATACAATGTTTTCAACTGTAAAATAGCCAACTTTTATTTTTACTCGCCATGCAAAAGATAGAAAAGCAAGCACGGCTTTTATTGTTCAGTGAATTACGACAACTCTAAA
The DNA here is from genome assembly GCA_900302555.1 of Myripristis jacobus. Lineage (NCBI taxonomy): Eukaryota > Metazoa > Chordata > Actinopteri > Holocentriformes > Holocentridae > Myripristis > Myripristis jacobus. The sequence continues at coordinate 3,463 of OMLB01015055.1, forward strand.
TTTCATGCGCATATCAGTTGTTTTTTCACTTCCTCATTTTAAAATGAATATCCAATTAAAAGTGAACACTTTTTTTTTAATCTAATAGAGTACTCAATATGGTCAATACGGGATCTTACAGCTTGCCTCAGTTGGGGAGGGAGGTTTGGGGCAAAATGTTTATATGTGTTCAGTGTGTGCTTGCGCTTGTGCAGTTTTTTGGGGGGGAATTTTTCATTTTGAGAGATATCAAAGTCACCACACTGTGCAACAGTAGAGAAGCATGAATGGATAGCATGAATATAATATGATCTATGATGAATCCTATTCAATTTATAACAGTAAATACCAAGGGCCTGAATAGGTCAACCAAAAGGAAGAGGGTGTACACACACTTAAAGAAACTTGACACAGATATTGTGGACTTCCAGGAAACACACCTCTCAGATAGTAAACATAAGAAACTCCGGAGAGAGTGGGTTGATCCAGTGTTTGCTTCCTCCTTTAATACCAAAGCGGAGAGAGGAGCTGCAATCCAGAACAGTTTCCCCTTTCTAGTGGCCAAGAAGACATTTGACCCCAGGGGCAGGTTTGTATTTCTCCAGCAGAATATGTCCTCTGAATGCTCGTCACTGGTGAACATCTCTGCTCCCAACTTTGATGATCCTGCATTTATTTCAAATATTTCCCTCCATATAGCGCAGGCATCTGCTGTGCTTCTAATCAGAGGGGATTTCAGTTTTTGTCTAGACACAGTTCTCCATAGATCATTTGATACAGCAACTTCTCACCCAGGGCAGATAAATGAACAATTTCTTTCATGGGGAATTCCACAGTGACATAGTCACTGTGGATGTTTATGAGCCCAGATATTAAACTCATTAACTTATGATCTGTGCAATGTAGAAACTAGTGAAATACTGCATGCTGGCATTTGCATGCTGGCATTTGCACAGCATTTTACTTTTTACCTGCTTTTGCTTTTTTGTATTATTTTCATGCTGCATGGTTTTGTGATTGGCCCATGATTGTTTTTGCATGTGATGTGTGATTGATTTTATTTGACTCATTAAAAATACAGTACACACATGAGCATCCAAGACAATAAAACACAATAATGTTGCGTGTATGTTACTTATGTAGGATTTTCAGCTCTGCATAGCTCAGTTTGTACCTGTTTAGAGCAGGGCCTTTATACGGAAAGCCAGGTTGCCCTTATGTGTCATCATGGAAGGATTTGTCACCACAGCAGGAGAGCCAGTGTGACTCACCGGGGTTTTGTCACAGAGGTAGTGCCATGCTAACGACTTTGGCCCGGCTCTACATTACCCTTGAGGTTGGATGGAAGGTTAACGTTTGTCAAACATCACACAGGCGCTCATAATTCTGGTACTAACCGAGCTGATTCAGCTTCTTACCCGCAGTGAGCAAGGATAGGTCTGGGCCTGTGTGCATTCATTATCCACTCTCTCTCAGGAGGAGCGCTGAGCTAAAGGCCACTGACCAAGTCTGCTCAACATCTGTTTGCAAATGAACAGCTCCGCTCCAGACTGACGTGTCCACCATGTGGGAAAGTGATACATGCTCTAACAAAATGACTGAGATCACAGAGCAAAAGAAAAGATACCTTTTGACAACTGACTGGTGAAACTATAAGTTGATTAGTCAGTTAATCAAAATGTATCAATTGTAATTTTGAAAATAGATTAATGTTTGTCCGCGACCCTTGTGAGGATAAAGCGGTTTAGAAGATGGATGGATGGATGGATTAATGTTTGTCATTTATCAATTAAAATACCACACATTCCAGCCCTACTGGGACATATGGTTGACGAAATGATCAGGTATTTTTGTGATAAACTATAAATGACTGAATGATGAAACTAAATCATTGTTATGATCTCTGTGGAATATTACAAGCTGCTTCAAACCAGTCCAGAAAATGAAGTTGGTTTAAAAGGTCAGGTGCCATGAACCAAAGGGCAAAAGATTAATTCAGTTAATGACATGAGGCTTCTGATATTTAATTTAACTGATTTAATTCTACTTAGACTTACTTGGGCCTATAAGCCATAGGTAAACACATTTTCGACACTCTAAGGTCATAATACACTGGTATCATTTAAAAGCAGTGTATATTAGTAAAATGTCAAGCATCATCGTACCATTACCATCATGTCTCACTGATTTAGTCTTTTTTTGCCCATTCCAAACCCTGATGACTGAAGCTTTATTTTCCACTTACTGTACATTGCCTCAAAACGTTGTCAGTGTATATCTTTGATCTTTTAACCCAGAGGTGTCAAACTGGTGCCATGCAGGGCCAAGAGGCTGCGGGTTTTGATTACAACCAAAAACTCCACCAGGTGGTTTCACTGATCACCTCACCTCCAGGCAAAGAGATGGGACTAATCTGCAGGCTCTCAGCCCTCCATGCTCCATGGTACCAGTTTGACACATGTGTAATAACCCTTTTAATTTTCACAGCAAGAGTTTCCCTCTCATCCACTCCTCCTTGAGGATTGATATAGTAATTCATAGCTGGGAGCTGCCCAGTACATCAGCGTCTGTTACTGGAAATTGAGAGGGGTCAGAGGGAGCGTTTGAGGGATCAGCAGCATTTTGACAGTAATTGATCAAACTACTGGACAAAAACCATTGCTGAACCCCCTCTACATGCACAACAGGCACCACTAACTTAGAAAGAACGATGGTGCCTCTTGCTGGATGCCTGGAGAATTGCAGTGAAGCTACACTACACACCCCGCCTTGCTTTCTCCATATTGGTTCTGGTAGTTCACCAACCACAGCCAGCACTACACATCACACACATCTCAATCATCTTGAAAACTCTTCAAGACTGAGTATTTGTGTGTGTGCGTGTGTGTGTGTGTGTATTTTTGATCCGCGATTTGTGTCATATTCAAGCAGTGTGATTTGTGATCTTTGTGGAAACATTAGCAGATTTCTTGCAGGTGTACATGACAGTAACCACAGGCCCTCTGAAACAGTCAAATGACATCCAAAATGGTAAAAGATTTGCAGTCAATGGCTTTATGTGTAGATAGAATTACAAAAAAACAATTACACAAACAATAAAAATGATACGCATAAACATAACATAGTGAAATAACTTAAACAGAGAATAATATAATATTCATAAATATCTGTTGCAATCTCACATTACAGGTAGCAGCCAGCAATTGGATTTAAAGAATAGACAATAACGTTACGTTAGGGCAAAAAAAAGGGTTAACTTCTACCATAATACATTTCAGTGGTCAGGTAACTTGTCATTTAGTTGCTTAGTAGAAGGCTGTTAGTAATAAATAGTGAGAATGACAAATATAGGCAAAGGCCCAAAGAAACATAAAGCTTATAGGGGAACTCCTCTAAACTTAACATTAAATTGTTCTCCTAAAAGGAGACAAAATAACAACAAATTTTAAGGTAATTATTTGGAAAATGTCTTCTTTTGCAAGAGCCACACTGAAATTAATGTCAGCCTGATTCCCCTTTAAAATTTCTTATATTTCTGTGCTATTTATTTCATCCTCCACTCCTTGTTTAGACAGGAAAACAATAGAGGCTCACCTACTGCCAGAAAGTGTGTTCATGTGTACAAATGTACCACACATTACTTAGAATAGTCTAAAACATGATCTGCAAATGCATTATTTTGTCTTATACACGGCACTGTGAAATATTCAGTTTTGATTGGTCAGTCGCAGCATTCTGTGGTCCCATATTCCTGGATCATGATCAGCGTTATGAATAACTGACTGTTGTTCTGGACGGTCACTGTGATATATCAGTCCACACAGAAGGTCCGCTCTATTTACTACCATTCATCAAGCTAGCTAGCACCAATACCTGCTGGAGCTGAGATAGTGTGGACATGACTTTTAATTTTTTAGGGAAACATGAAACGTTTAAATTAGTTGCTGGAAGCTGAATTATCACTAGAAAAGAGAAGAAAGCCAGAAGAAAGCGACAACTGTGGTGGACTAGTTGAATTTTTTTATGCCCAAAGCCATCTAGGTCTAACATTAGTTGTTGTCAACATCAAAAGCATCTATGAACTATTTGTTTGAGCAAAATCCTTTCAAAATTAAAAGGAGGATACCAGTGATTTTGCATGTTAACAAAATATATATACTTCATATGTCTGCTTTTCCCAAAGTAAGCAGTCATATTTTTGAACACTGGTTTCTATTCATTCCACTATGATATGAAAATGAACTAACAGAGACTTCTAACATTTTTCAAACCAGTATTCCATCACTGTAAAAAACTCGTCCACTTTAGTTTTAAAGCAGCAGCACTGATGTGTTTTGATGACTTGAAAATGGGCAGAATGATATGGTCCCACTACTGGAAAATAGTCCCTAGGGAAATGCCAATTATCAGCTCTGTGGTTTGTGAATAGTGACGACTTTGTTAGTTGCAGGGGCAGAACAAAAATCCTAATTTAAAAACAGAGAGATTATGAAAATATGTTGTGAAATCTTTCGCACCCCTGCATGATTTGCAAAATGGGTTGTCGCAATGTAAAATAATGGTAACTAGCAGTACATTGGCCAGACATTCAAAATCACTGGTATGGTCCTTTAATATTTTGTGTTACATTACTGCTTTCTTTAATAGCTGTGTAATAAGAGGGAAAATATACAGTCTGGTTTTGTATCGCCCTGAAAGGGACCTGTGATAATTAGTGACAGTTTGTACACTATCCTTTACAAATTTTATACCTATGTGTTGTACATCTGTTGGCACACATGGACAATCAGAGGCATTGTAATTGTAAAGAGAGTAGAAGCTGGACAAAGCGTTACTCTATCCAGAGATGCCAATAGTCCACTAAATGCAGAACTACAATTTGTTGGTGACATTAACGTTCTATGATGTTGTTTATCCTGTGATTTTGCTACTGCTATATATTTATAGTTAAGAATTATATGGGGTATATTGTATAGTGTGTATTACTGACTCATGATTTCAGTCACTCATTGATCTATACTTTAATATTTGACTTGCTTTACTACATGAATGTTGTGGAGCTGAAGGATCCTTGCTACCTCTAATGTCCTTCATCTAATACGTGCTGTGCTAAGGATTCTTAATGCAAACTGCACTGGCAGACGCTGTCTATGCTGCATGCTTAACATGCCAAACACAAACAGCGTGACTGTGGCCAAGCAGAGGGAAGTGAAGGCACAGAGATGCATTGTATACCAAATACACTCTGGTGGCTGTTAAAGGACTCAAACATCACTGTTAGGTTGAGAGAGTACACAAGGCAGCGTTCCCATACCCATGGGAGTTAAATGATACCACTGTGTCAGCTTTACAGTTAAAAAGCTGTGAATGTGCTCTTATTTTGAATTATATGAATGGCAGACCAATGGAAAATGTATTTATAAAAACATAGCCAACCCCTGGAGAGATCAAGAACCACAATCTGCAGTCTTTCAAGTGCAAGATTCAAATGAGAAACATTTTCCAACGAGACATTTGCTGTTGCTGAATGACAGCAGGGTTAGAACCCTATAATGACCTGAATGGCATCTTGTTACTTTGACCCTTCAATGGTTTGACCACACATTGGGAAAACCTGTATTATGGTCGCCCCCAGTAATGACAGCATTCAGTCCTCCTAATCTATGCCACAATGTAAAGTGAACTACTTCCATACCATGTTTTGCTGTTTGTTAATATTAGAGCATTATAACATTATACCATTATAACATTACTGCATGCACAAATTGATAGTGGGCTAGAACAGTGTTCCCCAACCCAGTCCTCAAGGACTGCCTGTCCTGTAGGTTTTTGTTTAAGCTTTGCTCTTTCACACCTTATCCATTTAAGGGTTTCATGCTGATTGGTTGAAGCAGATCTACCTGAACAGGTCGTGCGGGAAGATGCGTGGGCCTTAATTTGGTCAGGTGTGCAAGAGCAGAGCTGAAACCAAAACCTGCAGGACAGGTGGTCCTTGAGGACTGGGTTGGGCAACACTAAGCTAGAAGAAACATCATCAGTTGAGTTCTTCCTCTAGGGGTCAAGACTGTGAACAGCAAATTTGAGTGTTTTAGTTTTCATGCTCACAGCCAAGATGTGGTTGGGGAGAATCCATAATATCCCTATCCTGACATTTCAAAGATATAATTGCATGTTCTCAAGCAAACCTCATATAATTTTTTCAGGCACATGACGTCTTGGCAATACCCCTATCTAATCAACCATGGTTCAGGGGAGGGGTGCGGTGCTAATCGTGGATCGCAGTTTTCCCATATGAACTCCTTCACTATTGCAAAGAAAAACATCTACGTCAAGTAAAACATCTACATCACTGACTGATCTGCTATACAACAGGGTTGAGCTTCAGTTGACTTTGAATTCAGTTACATCAGAAAGACATTTGAGTAACAAATGATATGCAGTATTTACTTGTATGTGGAAATAACTGAATTTACCTTCAACTGATACTGCCCTGTTATATGTGAAGATATACTTTAGGGAAGACATTATGACTTCATACCCCCTCTAATCTATGCTGTTAGGTATCAGTGCATGGCAACTGCATGTCATATCAAGAACTTATGTGACTTAGGGAAAGTAACGTAAGGTCAGTAGGTAACCACAGAATATTTGGACTTCAGTCAAACAATAAAAACATTCCAGGTACTACAGCATTGCTGGTGTTGGATAATATACCAGCTACCAAATAACAAAAAGTATAATAAAAGCATACAAGTACAAAAGCAAAAATGGGACTGACATTAATAGACCCGCTGAGATTCAACCTTCCTCCTCTTATTTCTTCATTAACCCGCATCCATTGAAAATCAATACATGAATTAAAGGAACAGTTCACCCAAACAACAAAAAAGGTGTTTATCCACTTACCCCTAGTGCAACCTATCCATCCAGATAGTTTCTGTGTGATTTGGTGAAGTTTCCAGTCTGCCATGATCTTCCCTGTTTCCCTGGTACTGTAATACAATGGGGCTGGATGGGTTTTGCTATCTATCTATCTACAAAGAGAGATAGCTAGATAGATGTGTGTGTACTGCATGTATGAAGAAATTTGCATGAACTGTTCCTTTAAAAAGTATCTGTGCTAGAGTGGACACCCAGGTTAATCCCACTGTAGTCAGCAGCAGGCAGTTCTCACACCATGGAGTCTTGTTAACCATAAAAGATAACTACATTAAATGATGCATCCCTGCCATCTTGTGAAACCTGATATGGCATTACTGAAATTTGATTGATCCAGCTTCCCACGTGATAATAAGATGGAATTGAACTGTCACAAGCCAATAGCAATCAAAGCCAGCACTCGGTGTAAGAAATCAGCTGTTTTGCCCACTGGAAAAAAATGCTGGTACAATCAAGGGTTTTAACAGCCTCTTTCAGTATTTCCCAACCAGCTAGACTTCAAAAATAGGAAAGAATCTCCAAATGTTGGTTGGTTACCTGTCAAAGTGGCTGTTTAAGTAGACGCACATCTTAGCCAGCATGTTGCTGACATTAACCTCCCACCTTGCTGACATTAGGTTTGGAAGGCATCTGGTCATTCATCTAAGTTTTAACCTTCAACATTGCTGTCAGCTTCGATGTAAGTGTGCAATTTTGTTACAGCATAGAGAGAGAGAAAGAAAAAGTAGCTTGAGACTTCCTCTGACTGACTGACTACAATGGAAGTGACCTTGAGAATGCTCTGTGATTTCGGATGCACCTAATTCAGTTGTTTCTTGCCCCGTTGATGACGTTGCCTCCAGGAGGGGCAATGTGGATGGAGTCAAGGATAGGCCGGAGTATCTGTCCAAATGGCCTAAAGGGAAGGAAAGGAATAAAAAGCACGATAAAATTATTGCTGACATTTTAGGGTGAGCTCCCTAAATCTAAGCTTTATTCAAATGTGGCTGCATGTGTACGTATGCATGTCTATGCCCAAAATATTTATGTATGCATGTCTGAGGGGGTTTTCAAACTATGTTTTTAGTGATGTGTCAGTCCTCCTAGCTCTAGTAGGGCCTGTGTGTTTTCTCCTTGTCTGTGTTTTTGTGTTTCCTTGCAGGTTCTTGGTAGTGGAGAGTTCATCAGTACAACTAGGAGCATCCGGCCAGTCTCTCCGGATTATTTAAGACCTGGCTGTCCCCAGTCAAGCTCTGTTCTCCATCCCTCCATGCACCATGATTCTGTTTGGTTGGCTTTGGCTGGGCTATTAGTACAGTTTTACGCTATACAACACCCTCCACCTGATGACACTACTGACAGCACTGACTGACTCACATCACAATCTTGGTATGTTTTTGGTTCTTGTATATTTTCATCAATAAGCTAGTTTCAGTTAGTTTCACTGTGTCTCTCCCTTTTGGTGTAGGAGAAGCTTTACTCCAATCACTATGCCAGTGCCTCTACTACAACAACTTAAAAGACCAGACAGGCCACCACACCAAACAGAGCTGTCCTTTCACTTCAAAGAATTCCATTTAAATTGGATTAAGCGGTGCATTTGAGTCACAATAGGTACATGCTAATTTAGAGACTTCTTAACTGGGAGAAATGTCTGAGGAAAACACAACAGCTCATAATACAATACTTTAAGCTTACACTGCATCAGCGTATTGCAGTGTGCTACCATGCGTGTGAGAGACAGTCTCCAGAGGCGGTTAATTTAACTCAGCTGTCATGTTTAGAGAACTTCTGACACCAGCTTATGAAACATAAGTACTTTTAACTGGTAGCTGTAAGGAGGATTAATCCATGAGGGTTGTATGCTAACTTTAAGGCTAGCTAAAATAATAGACCTTTTTCACAGCAGACATGAAGTAGCAGGGTAAACACAGGTGTAACTACTCACATTCATTAAAATCCCTTCCAGTAGTCTTTCCAGTGAACCAGCATGAACAACACCAGGACCCTGGGTTTATTATATATTTCAGTTTCCCAGCAAGTGCACATGAGCGTCCTGCCAAGTTGTCTACTCAAGTCAGATAAATCAAAGTTCATGAACTGGCCAAGTTGTGATGTTTCAAAATGGCTGCCCAAAGCACAGAGTCTTCTGTGAGCGATAATAAATTTGATCTGATGGCCTAATACTTTATCTCAGCGAGCCACATCTAAAAATTTGTCAAAGTCAAACTATACACATATAGTCCCCAAACACTGTTCTTTTAGCTGTGTTGTTGTTGTAAACCGGTGAAAAACCCATGCTTGTTGGGTACAGCTAGTCTCTATTAGCTTAACAAACTACTGACATCAGCATTTCTGCTTCCAAGTTCTGGAGCACATAAATGCAACAGGATTTTTAAAAAAATTGCAAACATGAAGGTCCATCACGGCCACATAGCATTAGACCTAAATGGAATGAAACCTTAATTAATGTGATTCGTAATTACCTGTGTTTACCCTGATATTCATGTTAGAATGGCTGCTGTGAAAAAAGTCTATTGCTGGCCATTATGCAAACCCTGGATCCTGTATTATTACTACCGTGACTGTTTCTTCTTATTTTCTTTGAAGTGTAGCAAAATCAGACTGAATGAGCACACTGTGGCAAAAAAACTTGTGTCTCTCAAATGACTGGTGGCCAAACACAAATTCTTTGTGTGCAAAACGATGTTTCACAACAGTTCCTCTGAGCTATGTTGTAACGCTGCAGCTGACACAGTGCACAGTAAAAAACAGGACGACATCCAGTGTCTGAAATTAACCTCTTGGCTCACCTTCCAAAGGCTGGTCAAATTTTTTTTAAATGTACCAGCTAAGAATAATTTCTACCCACCAAAATATTAAATATATACATTACATATCTAGGATAATGTGCCAAACCTGTTTTCAAAGCTATTTTCTGTATAAGATCAGCTACTGTTGTGAATTTAAAACTTACTAGGTGGATGTTTGTGATTCATCAAGAAGTGCAAATGAATGAATGAATGAAATGAATTAACAATTGCAAGAATTTTGAAGCGTACCAACATAGACGCACATAAGCATGCACTTAAGTTAGCATATTTCACATTTTAATACTAATTCTTAGTCTAGTTAACCATAGGCTTATAGGCTATATGGCATTAAGGTATATATGCCAGTTAATGTGGATGGTGACACTTTTGATTTATGCATCAAAGACAAGATTTAGACTGGCAAATAAGAGAAAGAGACTCACGTAGAGAGAACCTCAGATGGGAGGTCAGTGATGTAGGAGGGGATGGGCCTGCCGGTGAGGAACTGAGCTACCTCGTTGGTGAAGGTGTTGCAGTTGTGCTCAAACAGCCGATACCTGTCACCTCTGGACGAAGGAAGAGAGGAGGAATGTTCATGCATCAGAAAACACAACAACAAAATAAAGGCCTTGGAAAATGAGAGAAAATGCATGTCACATACTGTATTTTCAGCATAATTCATAATCCACATGTAACCATATAACTGATTACATCTGGTTACATCAAAAACAATTTTTTAGGGACAAAAGTCAAATACATGAAAAATCAAAATGCACCTGTGCAAATGTGTGTGTGTGTGTCTGTTAGTGTATGTGACCTGTATGTGCTTTCTCCCAAGGAAGAGAGGTAATCCATGAAGATCTCTTCTGACACCTCGGTCTCTCCTAGCTCCACTACTGTGTCTGGAGGGCCGAGCATTGTCCCACCCTGACACACACACACACACACACACACACATACAGCAAAATAAACACTTGAATTAAAACCCATCTAACACTGCAAAAAGATCTCTCAGTGCCAAATCATTATGCGAGGACTACGGCAATTAGTACACAAATCAGTCATCTTTAAATGGTCCATTAGCTATTCAGGAGATGGGAAACAATCCTGTTACACATGACAAAAAAAATCATTAAGAAGTCCAAAGATCAACGGAATTCCAATAGTTCAATATTTTAAGTTTATTTATTGATCTGAAGCCAAGGAGAATAAATGGTTCCAAAAGTGCAACTGCTCTTGAAACTGCTACCCTCCCTGCCACGGAGGCTCAGCTACCCTCCAGGGGAGCGGCGTCTCCTTCTGTTTTCTCAATAGCTGACAGACAATGTGGGACCTCTAAGCACAACAACACAGCGCAGTGTAGTGAAAAAAGCAGCCTGGGTCTAAAAACTCTGATCAAGACAGTGACACGACAAACAAGCAGTAGGATCTCAGGTTATTAAGTGCATCCTGATCTGTAGTTTTCTGGGTAGCCTGCTATAAAATAACCAACGAGTCCTGTGCTGTTTATCCACTAGGTTATGCAACTTATGACTGTGCATTGCAGTTAAATAATTAAAGGAAAAATGCACTCTAAAACAGGTTTTGACTCTTGAAAAAGAGCTGCTAGCACAGTCTCACTGTACGTTGCTGAACTTTTTTCTCTACTTTGTGGCATTTTTTTTTTCATTTTAATTAATTTTCATTAACAACAAGCCAAATGTGGACATCATGTCACATCATATTTTCATCACACACTGCAATGGAGTTTGATAGCATTTTTTAGATATCTAAAACATAACACTAAACATATGGTTTTGGTGTCTGGCCCTAAGAAGAGCAGGGCTTGTTTCTAGACTCATCTTTAAGACCAAAGTTCAACGATCATTCAGGGACTAATCCATCGTAGAAGACCAAGAGATAGCAATTTTTTTTTTACACCAAACAGTAGCCTCAGTAGTCAGTAATGCAACACAGCAACAAAACATATAACATTTTGAGCACTTTTTCTCAACTGGAAAAACTTTGGTCCTAAATTATTCAGCCATAACACTTTGTGTAGTTGTGACATAACTTGCTGTACGTATACTTATATACTATCCTTCCAGTATTGTATTTTTTATTATTTATTTAGTTATTTATTTTGTCTCTCTGCCTATTATTTTGTGTAACATATGTAAGTACTAGAGGCTACTGTAAACCAGAGTCTAATGCCTTGTATGCACACTTGGACATTATTGTTGATTCTGATGTAGAGAATTACCAACTGAATTAGGAGTAACAAGGCAGGTTGAGAGAAAGTAGGTACAGCCAAAAGGTAAATTACAACATTTTAGCATTTTGGCACAAAATAACTTCTGGAATGACCTATCTTTCTAGAGGGTGAAGATTAAGATTAAGTGATAAGTCGATTTATACCACATGCTTCTTAAATATACTTGTACATGGCCCTCTACTCATATGTACAGTATTTTAGAAGAGTAGTCAGACATCTACTGTGCAGTACCTGGGATTAAGTGCCTAACTCAGTTGGGCTCAGTATTAGGAAAACTCCACTGAGTCCCAAGGAATCAAACCAGCAAATTCTAAGGTATTAGTGGCTCTCTCTACCTCCGGGTTTCCAGGCTTTATGTAGTACACTTGTCTAGAAACTTTGTACACCTTGGGATTTATGTCTAACGGAAATGGGCCATAGCCTTAGCACCAAAAAGTTTGAAAATCCCTTGCCTGCTTTATTTGTGCAGCAGTGAGAGGTGCTTGGCCTACATTTTCTTCATGAGCTCATTTGAAGAAATACGTGAAACAGGAGTCGAATCCCCTGTTATAGTCTTACCGGTGAACAGCTGGAGATCCCCACCCCTCCGAAGAAGAACTCATCTCCGTACACAACTATGGCCGTGTGCCTGGAAGGAGAACACAGATATCACAGGCATAAACAACAGGCCACACAACTAGTCTGTATTGCCCAGTTACATCTCCCCTTACCTTTTTATAGGCTAGGAAGCTGGCTCTAACTGTAAGCACTATTAAGCTAACAGTGATGATTAACTTTAACATAAATTGTGAGCCTTTAGTAAATACTAGTATAGATAATACTGAAGACAGAAAAAAAACACCCTCTAATACTGTTAAATATCACAAATATGTCATTTTGAACTAAACTTTTGAGATACAGTGATGTAACTTTGGTTTCAGTGTGCCTATTTGCCCTGAACTTCTAGAGCTGGGACAACATGCTTATGCTTATCAATACTATCACAATACTTTCAATACAAGAATTGCAATTCAGTATTACAATTTATTGGGATTTTTATTTGCTTTTTTGAGACAAAACCAAGGGAAAAGTTGAATCATGCACTTCTGGAGACTATCATGAGTTCTATTTTTTGGAATCAAAAAATCAATTAAAAAAAAAAAAGAAAAAGAATGGCAATACTGAAGTAAATCAGTTGTTTTCCCCACCCCTATGAACCTCCCTCATCGACTTCTGCTTGAGTTAATGATCTCCTACACTTCCCAGGATTACTTTCAACAGCACAGAGACATCAGTTGTACTTGTTGCATCCAGTTGCTGGTTTAGTGGAGCTACAGAGAGCAACAGTGACAGTGTAATAACAGCAAGTCAGTTTTTCAAGCAGTGAGAGTCTCACATCTCACTGAACAACTAAGGAGCAATTTAGCTGTCATGACAGGTTACTGTATAAATGTTTCCATCCTGAATTATCCCATGTTGTGGCTGTAATTATACTGTGTCACTGTGATTAGGAGCTCTTTAGAGGACATTTCTAGCCTAATTTTTAGTCATAGACTGTTTATTAATGTCTATGAGTAGTTCACATTACCCCCGATCACTTGTATACATGTATATGAGTGCCATGTCTTCACATTTCCTTTATTTGGTATTTAAAAATACTCACATATTGTGGTCTGCAATTACATGTTATCTACATTCTAAGCTGTTGTAATGAGCTAAAGCTACAAGTAACAGTTATTTTCACTGTTGATTGATGTATTTGAATAATCTATTTGTTTAACTGACTGATGACACTAATAGTTATTTTTATAATTACCTAAGTAATCATTTCATTAATAAAATGTTAAAAAATAATGATAAAACATCTTAAAGTGACTTATTTAATGTGACCAGCAGCCCCAAAAATGTGACATATTCATTTTATAATGATATGAAATAGAGAAAAGCACGCCAAGCTTTGCATTTGTGGACTTCACCTGCAAATGTTTGGTATTTTTACTTGATAAAAGACAGACACGCACACAAAATTGAAACTGAAAACAAAACTGAATAATTAATACATTTTTAGTTGATCAATCGACAAATCATTTAGCACTATCATGAGCTACTATGTAATGTAATGAGCTGTTTCATCAGTTTCTTAACCTAACCGTTCACATTCTGCTGCTGTAACAGTGAATGAGAGCCTGTTGCCAGAGACCTGGGGCTGGGAAAAACCATTTTGCCAACACAGGGGCAATGCTCCACTTGCTGTTGTAATATATTTGGCTCTGCTGTTTGATTTCACCACAGTCATTTAGACTAAATATCCTCAGTGATATTAAAACCTTGGATACATAATTTTTGCCAAACAACAAATTCTATCGACAACTCTATTTAGGTGTACTTTAAACATTTACCTTGATGCACCAGTGGGTGGGCTGGATTCGTGACCTGTCTTCTGCCCACATGCCAGAATGCTAAGTTCAGTGACTAAATCAAAGGCACCCAATCAGCTTTTTTATTTAATGTTGTAAGTGTTGCATTATTCTCAATGACAAGTTGTAGGTGTTGCAGACTATAAATATCATTTCACAAGAGTGTCCAACTTACAGCACTCATCCTAAAAAGCTACATGTTTTGAGAGCTCCATAGGCTTATGGCCTTTTTAGGCTACTGTTAGTGGAGAAACTGGTATGTCCTCCTCTTTTACAGTGGATTTTCCCCTGTGGCACTGGGGAGTCTATAAAGAATGAGCTCTTCTAGATAGCTGAAAAAACTGTTACCAAACTCCACTGTGGCTGTGAAAATATCTAGACATGATATCACTGAGGACTCATGTGACGCATTCACCATGGGGACAAGAAAAATCCACCAACAAACAACAAAATGGGCCCAGAAATGCAAGGTCCAGCAGCTGTTTCTAGCGGTGGTTTAGACTGTTTTTTTCCATAAGCCCTGATTTTTTAACCTCTTCTTTGGGAACAGAAATGGGTCACTGGCCTATTTTTGATGGATCTGCAAATCATATGAGGAGCAGTATGTTTTCTCCTGACTAGATCTTTGCTTGTGACATGTAACAATCTCATCTCTTGGATAAATGCATCCACCAAATGTGAAGTGAGAATTGTTTTGATGACCCAGTAGACTATGAGTAAACCTCTCATTTAAGTCCCAGGCCTTGGACTTGACAAAGCAAACAAAACAGAATGAATTCATACCAGATGCCATCCAGCTGCTTTCCTGCAACAAAAAGAAAAGCAGAAATGAGAATCGTGGCGATTGTTTCCATCTTGGAGACATGTGCAAGCAGTAATACAGCACCGCCACTGAACAATTTGTTCCGAAGACAAAATAGACGAAAGTTTAACTAGTGCTCTGCCTTACGTAATATGCTCTAACAAGTGGAGGCTTTTGACAGTTTATACGAAGTAGATGGATGTCAACACCGTTCATATATCATCCTTTCGGTGCACCTCACAATTAACATGCACGTCAATTATCATTTTTTCTACTTCATATGCAGAGAATTTAACTGGATCATGTCCAAATCATAGCAGGTGAGATCGGCGGGCCTGTACTGCACGGTCATACAAGTAAAGCTGCGTTACGAGACACTGCAGGGAGCA
Organism: Myripristis jacobus; assembly: GCA_900302555.1. NCBI lineage: Eukaryota > Metazoa > Chordata > Actinopteri > Holocentriformes > Holocentridae > Myripristis > Myripristis jacobus. The sequence continues at coordinate 19,014 of OMLB01015055.1, forward strand.
TCATCAGCCGGTGCTGGTCACTGTCACTGAAATGTCCCCATGGTGGATGAGATTTTCCATCTGTCACTCACCTAACATTATGGGACTGAGGCTGCGAGCCATTCCTCTTGACAGGTCGTAAATATAAAGCTGTACACTGTACCTCGTGGCATTCTTATCCATTTTTGTCAAATCCCCCGAAACACCGCTTGCTTGATTTTTTTCTTCCTTCTTCTTGTCTGTTAGCAGGCGAGCTATGCTTGCTAACGGCACAGCTGAGAGAGGTCCCCTCTGTGGTACCAGTGTCAAATCAGCAAGAACAAAAATAAACCACACTATTTCCGGCCACAACTTTCAAAATAAAGAAAACCAACAACACCGCCTTAGAGAGCGATTGCGCTACGCTTTTATTTTGAAGGGAATGACCTCACTTCCGTTTTATTCGAGTAATCGCTAAGTTGCTTGACACGACTTGCTCTTGTGGCAGCTGATTGTGACACCGGCTTGCGTGTAGGCTGTGTGTGTGTGTGTGTGTGTGTGTGTGTGTGTGTGTGTGTGTGTGTGTGCGGGGGGGGGGGGGGGGGTC
>OMLB01015057.1:0-17715 GCA_900302555.1 Myripristis jacobus
CCCATCAGAGCGAGAGTTTAGTTGAATAATTTACCAGCAGGGGCAATAATGTGAGAAACTTCATTAGATGGAAAAGGCTCTCGGGTGTCAACAGGGATGTCTCCTAATTGAGGCGCCTTTGATGGGGTCCAATCCGTATCACGATGATTTAAACAGTCACATGGCCCTCTACAGTAACCTGGAACTTTGAACAGCCATTAGAGAATTTCCATGCCGCTTTCCCAAACAATCACTAAGTCGCTAAGAGATTTGTGATGTGATTTTGTGATTTTTTTTTTAAAATCGTTCTGACGTGTGGCGCTGTTCTTTAGTGAACTTTAAAGACTCTGGGATGTAGTTCTCCTGATGCAGGGGATTACACACAACATTTTAAAAGAGAGAAACCGGCGACGCAAAAATAACAGGGATGCAGGTCATGATCCAAAGCCTCGCACCTCTCACGAATGTATGCCCCTGGTGTCTTATAATTGTACAATCCTACTGCTTCCTGCTGAGAAATACATATACTAAAAAGTGACCATTCCCCATGAAAGAAAAACAAATGACCATACATTAACAAAGCCTTTTTACGTATTATCTGGAAAATACAGTTCATTACAGGTTGTGAGGTCAGGGCGCAACGCTGACTTATGAGCCCGATTTTGTCACATTAATCAGTCTTAGGCCATTAGCTGCAAATGTTATTAGCCAGAAGTCTCAAAGGTTTATCTGAGTTAGAGGCAAATATAAAGGAATATACACAGGCAGACAGATTGCATAAGTTCTCTGATGGCCGTGTGGCTCACTCGATGTTTTATGTAGAGCTGCAAATGGTTTTGTAGCAGCACAAGTATTTTTACAGACCCAAGAGTGGATGTTTCACAAGTAATTTCATGTTTAATATATGTTTTTCAGAGATCCTTGGGTAGGTAGACCAAAATAAGTTGTAAGGTTGGTGGCGAAGTAGTCTTATCTGGTTTTGGAACCAAGCTGGGGAGATGATGTAGTTTGGGAAGTACTTGCAGTACTACCATAATATACTGCAAAAACATGTCATTTAGTCTCATATTCAGTCTTTTTTTTTCCCCATAAGTGAGAAAAATCTGCTAGAAGGACACAACAATTCCACTTGTTTCCAGTTCAGTAGCCGTTGTTTCAGGAATTTTGAAAGGAGCAAGCATAAATCTGTGGCAACAAGGCAGAATGAGGCAGTTCAGCCCACTAGTATCAAGAAAACGACACGTGCCTCAAGATTATTGAAGCAAGTTTACTCGCATTGGAAACGAGGACTTTCTGATCCCACTGGCAGATTGTTTCAAGAAAAATAAAGATTTGAATATTTAATATGAGAATAAACGATTTGTGAACATGGGCATTTTAATAGCAATCACAGTTTTGAATATTCAAAGAGAAGACATGAAAATACTCATTTAGCCCATGGAGTTATGAAGTTCACTATGATGGTAGGTCTGTAATATGACAAAGGCTTTTTTTTTTTGTGATTGGACATAACAATCTGCTATTCATAAGTGCTAAGTGTTAAGTGCTTTTCCTTCTCAGTGTGCATGCATACAAATCCTCCATTCCACACTGCATAACATTTGTGCTCATCTTTTATATAAGTGCATTTGTAACTGTCAGTAACACATCATTTATTGACACAGAATACACTTGTACATCCACCTTTATCTAACCTTGGGGACCTTATTGAGTGAGGTGTGTTTTATCATGGCAGAGAAACTGCAGAGGAGAGGCCATTGATCTGTGAAACCACAACGCTAAACATCTGCCCTGCGTGCTCCGGTAATGTGAGCGCTGCAAGCCTCAGTAACTTTTTTCACTCTTAATACTTGTTCTAGAAGTGGAACCTTTTCGCCATCTGTCTGCGTTGGATGGCACTTTGCGACACAGTTAATTATTTGCTCTACCTCGTTTGTCTGTGCCACCATCCCCTTGTAAATACGGGAAGGGCACGCTCCATCACATTTCTCTCTAAGAAAATATGCTGACATGTTAACAATCAGAAAAATGGACTGGAAAAATAAGAAAGAAAATATGCATATCTGATTATGTGTGTGTATGTACATGCCTCTGCAAGGACATGTCAGTGTGAGCAAGTGCCTTCCCACACCGCAGAGTTACATGTTAATGTAATTTTTATTGAAACAAGAAAGGAAAAAATAGCATTTCCAAGGAAAATTGCTCTCCTGTGCAATTCAACTTATTTCAAGGTTTTGGTGACAGTGAATGTGGAGGAAGATTTTTTTAAACAATAAAACGATGTTGGCAAGGACAGAAATTACCTCATTGTCATTAGCAATTTTTTCAGTCACTCTAAGAAAAATGTGCCAAGTGGAAGCTGGTCACTCTGGTTCTGCACCAAACAGCTAAAAGTAATGAATATTTATTAGCAGTGGAAATTACCATGGGCAATTCAATGAGAGGGTCCGACTAATCACCCAGAAGTACTCTAAAGCACCCATGGGTAACTGAGCACTTTGGGGAACTTTTGCATTTAAGGAGACTGTATTAGGCTGAGGAGATAGGTGATGATTTAACACACATCAGCCTCATACTAAACATTGTCAGTATGTAGAAAAAGTCATGGCTAAACGCAACAACCAGCAAAACTGAAATTTCTAATGTTGTTTCCTGTCATGCTTCTGAGTTTCTGCTGTTTTGGACTTTTGGTTTGGACTCGATTTTTTTTTTTTTTCTGTGTTTTCCTTGTGTTTTGGTGTAGTTTCCTTTGCCCTGCTGTGTCACTTCCATTAGTGGTTTCACCTGTGTCTGGTTAGTCTTGTTTGCCCCTCCTCACCTGTCCTGAGTCTGTGTGATTATCCCTGCTTGTCCTGATCCCTCCCAGTGTTTCCCTCAGCCTCTCCTCTGTGTTTTCCTGTCTGACGCTCCAGCCTCTTCCCCAGGTGTGTCTTGTTATCTGATTAGTTCCTCGTGTATTTAAGTCCTGTCTTCAGTTCAGTTCTTGGTCTGATCATTGTCTTTGCTGTCTTGTGTGCTTCCAGTGGTCCCTGTGATTATTCCTAGTGCTCCTCGAGTTCCTTCTGTTATTCAGTAGTTTTAGTAAATAAATTTCTATTTTTCTTCACTGCAACCTGCTCCTGCATTTGGGTCCTACCAGCCTCCTCCACCCACGTGATAGTTTCCCTTCTGGCTTTTGGAGGAAATTGGTGCTATAATTATGTTTAAACTGACTGAAAACGTCTCATAAGTCTTTATTTCTTATTTACAGTCACCCTGCTTAGGGTTTGCGCCATTGATTTGTATTTGTTTTCCCAGAGAGATAAAAATAACAAAATCAAGATTTTTCAGTCAAAATTATTTTCATTCAGATTTTGTCCACAATTTTGTTGTAGCATTGAACTGGAGTCATGGAGTCATAGCACTGAACTGGAGTCACTCTCATCCTGATGCAATGATGGCGATGGTATAAAAAAAAAGCACACCTGTTTTCTATTTTCATCTGGATATCAATGTGTTTGATAATTGCAGCATTTTAATAAATCCTCAATACATCTATAATGCAGCTATTCATCATTGGTTTGTTAGTAGTGACTGATTGCTGGGGACTTGACCGGCGAATGACTGATACGATATCAACATTTTCAGTTTGGCCCGCAAATGTACAATCAGGATGGCCAGCAGCAAGCGCACCAGTGGATTTTGACCAGCCAGCCCCTGACGAAAGGTTTCTTTTTTAGAAATATGTCTGGCTCTCAAAATAAATCGGAGGAGGTCTGCATTAGCTGTGAGGACAGCAACTTGTTGGGCTGTTGGCCAGCTGTGGCTGCCACCACCTTGTGTCCCAGCCAAAAGACGAGTTTAACACTCTCGACTAGAGAAAATTAATTGTCGAGATGGACTTTTTTTTTTTCTTGTGGCGCATCCATGTCTCTATATCTCTCTCCTTCCCTCAATTCATCACCCTCCCCTCTCTCGTCCTGTGAAGCCAGTGGAGTGGATGTGGATGTGGCAGGCTCAGCTGTGCCCGTGCTAGCCCAATCACCCTGGCATTACCACTGTCCTCCATGCACTCCATGACCAAAATAACTCTGATTATTCGTTTATGTCATCCACAGTAGGGAAGTTGTTTGGGATCATTACAGCATTTTGCTTTGGAAAAAAAAGGGAAGATAATTGGACCTGTTGACATATAAATCAATCACAAGTATGTTTTTCATGTGTTTTGTAATGGTAGAGGCAACACATTAATTTACTGTCTATCCTTTCATTTGTCTCTCCATTACTTCCAACAGCAAACAACAGATGAGCTGCACGCGTCCCCATTTTTCCATCTCGTCCTCGCTCCACGTCTCCTGCAGATATAGCAGTGCAGCGGCCGGCACATTTGAGCCGTGCGCCCCCTCCATGTCTCCATCCCTCCCTCTCGCTATCCCACCATCACCGGCTAAGCTGAGCAGGGCGTCGAGATGCTATCACGCCCCAGGCAATCTGAGATACAGTCATATGTCACAAATAGGTGTCATCTCTTATTACAGTGGGGGGTTTGAAGGCGAGTGAAAACTCACTTATCAGAAAGGACATAGCTGTGACATATCCTCCCGTCTGTCTGTCTCTCTCTCTCCTTCTCCATTTGCCCAGCCTGTGCTGGATATCACCTTTTTTTTCCTTCACAGGCCAGCGATATTTGACCAATAACACAAATGTAATACCTCTCCCCTCCGCTCTCCTGCACTATCCCAGTTGATTTAATGGACCCGTAAACTGACAGTATAGTTTATTCAATGTTTTTTAAAAGCCGGGAAGTGAGCCTGCAGGTATGGGAAGGACATACAGAGCCCCATCTCTACTTTCTTATGGTAGCCTTGACTATTATCAAGTTATTTGTTGGAAATTGATATGATTTATTGCTTGGTGTTAGTTTTGGCCTAGTTTACGAAACTTGCTGCAGGAAAAGTTTTCATATCTCTTATCATTTTTCTCTCCATTTATTGCATTTCCCATCGCCCCTAGCTGTTCAGTGTTAAAACAGGGTGTTTCTAAAAGTCTTAGTGCTTCTAAAAGTTTTAGGCTGATTTTTGAACAAGTCAGTGCTCCGTTTAAACAATAGCATCTAATGCAATGGCTGGTAACAGATGTTGGTGCTTTCAGAAATAATACAAATTCATATTTTTGCCTCTCTTTGCTGTAGCAGTAATGGTTGGAGAGAGAGAGAGAGGGCTTAAAGGTTTCAAAGATTTTCAAAAAGTTGGTTTCTGCAAATGCCATTTTGACATACAGTCAATTGCATAAACATAGCAAGCAAGATGATTATAAAATTGTAGCAATTGTAAAATAATATAAATGCAACTGATACACTGAAAATCGAACACACTGCTCTGTTTTAATGATGGGATACTCTTTACATGCCAAAATATGAAAATATGTCCCCCGTTTGACCTTTTTAAAGGAAAGATAGTTGAGTTATTGTATATTGTAGGAGTTTTTTTTTTAACTATATTTACAAGGGATATGAATCAACAGGGTCACTGAAGGGGCAAATCTCTATTTTTGCTAATCAATGAACTCTCAGCTAACGTGAGACGTTGTGACATGATTTGTTAGAATGAAATCCATTTCCGATACTCTGTGCATGAAATACATCACTCTATTTTTGTACTTAACTATACTGGAGCTCAATAAAGGAGAGGACAGCGGATCACACATCATACATGGTTTATGGTGCATTGACTCTGCGGATATAAGCTGCAGCCTTTACTTTGTAGCCTTGGGTCATGGTTAAAAGTCTGCGCTCCTCACAAATGCTGTAGCTGAGGAACAAGTTCAGCTGTATCAGTTGTTATAGTCCTTGAACATAATAATACAAGGTCAGTCCACTCAGCGCGTTCACTGACTTTCAGTAAAGCAGCTACCCATGGAGAAGCATGCATGTCAAAAACCTACAGCTCATTAGATGCTGAATGTGTGTGTGTATATGTGTGTTTTTAATCACCCACACATTTCGCTCCTATTTTTAGTACATCAGCGTCAGTCAAAGCATGGAGAAACAAGCAAACAAACAAACTTCACACTGGTCTCGTTATTATACACTAAAGGAGACAATTTACAGTTCAGAGCTTATTATCTTATTTATCATGTTAAAACAGATAATGCAACATTTTAATCATTGCATAGTATTGATACTATTATTATTACTCTGTTGTATTGCTGACTTGTGTCAATAATGCCAGAATTAGCCAAGCAACTGTGAACCAATAATATTCAGATTATTTTTTTTAAGTTAATAGTGACAGGAGACAGGAAATCGAGGGAACAGCAGGGGGCGACATGCAGCAAAGGGCCCAAACTGGAACTGAACCCCGGCCGCTGTGGTAAGGACTCAGTCTTGGTACACAGTAGGCGCTCTATCAGGCACTCTAATATTCACAAAGTTTGCTTTAATATTATTGATCCCATTTTTCATGAGCTCATTTGTCACTGAGTACTATCAGTACACTAAAAAATAAAAACAGTCACTTTTCAGATCAGATGGAATCATGCCATTTTCTCCCAGTCTGCTGCTCAGTCATGCACATGTGGCGTCACAGCCCAGCTGCGGCCTGGTGATTTTCACTTCCACCACGTGTCAGTGCATTTCGGCGTTTCTGTGTAAATGTGGAAGAAACCAGAAAGCAACAGTGGCTAATCTTTCATCATTAAACCAAAGATGAACGAGGGAGTTCCTGCAGTCGAGCCTATTTCCTACCTCCATTAAGCCTATTCATTACCTTCACTCATATCTTCTTGATGCCTAATTCAAATCACTTTTCTCAGCTCTCTATTGAACCAGTCCGTCCCTATTCACCCATTTCCTTTTTTCTCCCTCTCTCTCTCAATGATCCTCAAAAACCATCATGTTCTTTCTTTTTTATCTTCAGAACAATCCTGTGATTTTATAGCCCTCTTCTCCTCCTTAACCATCTGCACATTTCTCTTGTCCATGGTGGAGCAGTGGCTCCTGGGTGCAGGCTTCGTCTGCCGAGATGGGAAATCACCTAGCGAGGACGAGTCAGCCATCAATCTTCCTCTCCCTCTCACCCTCTCCTCCTCTGCCTCACTATCTCTGCCTGTCTGCCTCTTCTCTATCTCTGACTGTCTGTCTCTCTCGCTCTCTCTCCTCTCCTCTCTCTCTCCTCTCTCTCTCTCTCTCTCTCTCTCTCTCTCTCTCTCTCTCTTGTTCTAATCCCATCTTCAGTCAAGGCCAAAAGTGTGTGATGGCCCTGCTCTCTCCTCCATACGATCCAGCTGGACCAATATAACCCTCCTCTCAGCCCTCTCCTTATTACTTCTCTGTCCAGATAGGATCTCTAGAAGGCTTCAATCCATTGTATTTATCTCACACTCTGTCCTTCAGTGACCATCTTTATTGAATGAATCCGGATGGGAGATGGCTTAGCTAAAAGCCACAGTGGAAATCCTCAGCTGATGGTTTCATAACAGGGGCTATCCTAGCTTAGCTGCCACATTGCTGGTAATGTCCCTAAACCCACCTCTCAGGCAAGGCTTCCCACTGTACCCCAAGATGGTCTTGGTTCTACTGTAAGCCAGTCGACAATTAGTATGAAGTTGCTTTTGAAAATCCGGGCCGAGATCCATTAAGATAAAGTTGTGGATCGGGTCTAAACCTTGTTAAACACTTAAGGGTCTCAAAAAAGGGGACCGGGTTGTGGCCTCCCATTCGTTGGCTAATGCCCATGTATGGTGCCTGGGGATCACAGAGGGGTTTTAACCTACCCTGTCAGCCTAAATTAATGAGGTAATTAAGGGCTCAGGTGGAATTAGCAGTAGACACCTTTAGTGCCCTCAGGCAGGCAGATAGGCAGGTGGGATGTAAAGCTATAGCTAAAGGACAGACACTGCTATATAATACTATGCTGGAAAGGAAAGGTTGCAGCGAACAACTGTTGTGCAGCAGGACTCCTTTGTAGACAATACAGAGGTGCCGTGGCGACAGCTTGTGAAATACACTTGTCTTGTATTTTGACATGCACACCACTTGACACTGGTGCAGCGACTGTGTAATACCCGAAACGATTTGCTCAGAAAACACCACAGCAGTTTGTTTTCCACTGCAGGATTATGATGATAAGGGATTGGGAGAGTATGAGGAAAATTTAGTAGGCTGTTTCAGGCAGTTTAATGTGATTACATAGATTGCAGCAGTTGTACCAATTGCTCAATTTAAAGCATCAATAAAACACTCCCTCCGGAATGATATTCAGATGATGCATCCTTAATACTACGTCGTGTTGCTCTACTTTGGCCTTCTCTTTCATCATGTTCTGTTTTTGCAATTCTGCTTTCAGACAAAAGAAAAATGAAAAACTGACAACCAATGAAAAATGTATGATACAAAACAAAATCCCCACTGATGGTACAAAACGCTGGGACCACATGCAGTGTTGTATCCCCCAGTTAGTGCAATCAGCCCGTTCAGTTGTTTTGGAGCTTCAAAATCCTTCTTTAATTTGCCTCCTCCCTTTCATCTACATCTGTTTTTTCATCAGTGAAATCAATAAGGGATCATATCTCACTTGGATTTGTCCTGGTCAGTCTGTCCCATGGTTTGTTTGTATATTTTTGACACCCTCTGCAGTTTTGCGTTGTAGAAACTATACCTGCTCGGCGAATGGCTTCCGAATAAGAGTTTAGGGCACCACAGGGGTCCCTGAGGGAATTTCAGGGGGTCAAATGAAAACTTGTGCAATTCCAGACTCTCTGTTTGCCATTAGCACAATGAGAGAGTTAAGAATGACTAGAACTTCCTAATTAGCAGTCTCTTTCTTGCCACTATTATCTCTCCACTTACAGGTTAGACAAATGCCGATGTTATTCTCAGAGGGGATAAAACTTTACCAAATGGGGATATGTGGTTTAAAGTGCAATACCAGTCTGCGTAGGGGTCCTGTGACATTGAAAATAAAATTGTTGAATCCCAGGCCCGTGAATGATGCTGATATGTTTACAACAAAGTATGGTGCAGGGAAGAGAGTAAGAGTGACTCCACATTAGTGATGCAGTCAGAGACGCGGGTGGCTTTTTAACCTGTCGTTTTTCTAATTCAAAACACGGCGGGGAGCCCCAAGTCGTTTTCTCAGGCAAACACGTTAAAGCCTTATTACATTCTCAGTGATCAATTTCTGTCCATAGGGCAGAGGTAATTAGGTTCCCCACTCGCACTGTCTCTTCCAGTGTCAATGATATGTCTTCTGAGAGAGCACACTATAGAGAGTGTAAAATGAGCGATTATTACTGAGAACATAGCCCGCGGCTGCTCCGTTAAGCCTGGACCATGATCCGCACATAAAAACGTTCATGCATGTGTTCACGAATGTGTCCACAGAGACACTATCACCCATTATTGTAACAACAACGCTATCTCACATATGGGTCCTTGTTTTGCTTTTTTTTTCCAGCATCTTCCAGGCCATATAATTATCATTATCGCTGCAATACAAAGTACAGTACGGCAGCTTTACACCAGGCGTTGTGGTTGCTATTGTTGTTATTATTGTCCTCACAGTGTCCTCTGGTGCCAGTCAGTAGTTTGGCTCCTGCGGGTTTGACTCCTCTCCTCTAACACATGACAAGAGACCTGCCGTGTCCTCGGTTGGACTGTCTCCCTTCGCCCCCTCTCTCTGCCTCGATTCGCTCTTTCTTCTCATATCCCGGGGTTATCCACATATGACACCTGCCAGGCAGGTAGACAGAGAAGAAAGGTGACATCTCATTCTCACCTGCAGATACGACCTCTTATCCTTTTCTCACCCTCATGCTTTAACCTTGGATGTTTACAGTCATTTCTGACTTCTGAGTGTCCACTTCCCGAACCCAAAAGCATGATCCAAATGTCAGAGAGGGCAATGGAAAGGGACAAGGATGACCGACACGAATCTCCTCATTTTTATTAGTCTTGTGTACAGCACTGGCAACCAGACTCTTTGTCTACCCTGCACATACATTTCACTAGAAATGTCCGGGGATCAGGCCATGGGGCACAGGTGAATTTGTTGCATCTGACATTTTCTGCAGTAGCATTTTTTTTTCAGGCTCAGTGAACTGAGGGAAAATGACATTTAATTACAGGAGAGCAGTCACGCAGTTCGGCTAATTACGATCCCGGGAGTTCAGTCATCATATCTAATTAACTTTCACTTTCATGAAAGCTTAATGTAGCGCCACAGCTACGCGCTGCATGCACCACACTTCAGGAATATTGACAACTCTTTGGAAATTAATTTCAAAATAATCTTTTTTTTCCTCTCTCTCTTTCTCATCTTGTTTCTAAAATAGAAATTACTCGAATGCCAATATATGTTTTGTTTTTTAAAATATTTTCTCTGGTTTACATTCATTAGTGTTATTCTCTGCTCATTTATTTATAAGGTAGTTATGAGACTATGGAAGATATTCATAATTGATGTAACCCACTATCATGCTTAAATGCAGATACATGTGATCCATCACACTAGTGGTGCTGGTGATTTATATCTTTATTGATTGTTAAAAGTGCACTGCATATTGTGATTCACTGCCATTATGATGCTCTCAGAGGACAATCAATTCATTATTATGCCTGCCCTTGACACATTGTGCTGTGTTTACTGGGGCATAGTCCTTGAAGTGCATGCATGCATGCGTTGGTGTTGTCAGTTTTCATGTATTGTGCCGGACTTGAAGACCTTTGTTTGAAGCTGCCTATTCTGCAGATTCCTTTGGTATCCAAGTCATTTTGTGGGTCAAGTCACCGTATCAGTGGGATCTCTTGAATTGTTCCAGGATAAGATTATACAAGGCAGTTTTTATTTTTTGTAGGAATAGTAACACAATCTATATAAACACAAAACAATCTATATTTTATTCTGTTTTATTTTTCCCAAAATGAATATGCATGGAACACCAATTCCAAGCAGTGAAATACCACGTTTATTAAACACACAGCTCAAAACCAATCCAATGCAAAGCAACCCAACATACTATTAGTACATGCTTTACAATGCATGTACCAATACCTGTACTGAGTAGCCAAGGTGACCTCTTCTTGCATGGCCCCTTTGTATCCATTTGTTTTTGTCTGAGTGGTGTGCACTGTGCCCTGCCTCCTACTTTATATGCTGATGTTGTTGATGGGATGTATGAGTCTCTCTCTGAGACCTGAGGTTGTGCTGGAGTAGAAACTAGAGTGCTAATTGGTGGCTTGCAATCCCCTCAGTGTAGCTTGAGTTCTTTAAAGGTCAGCTCTACTCATAAAATGGAGTGGTCCGTTTTTTATTTATTTCCCCCCCCTTTCTCTTATTTTTAAAAAATATGCAAGGACATCATTGGCTGTGACCCTATTAGGGGGAAAAAAAATTAAAAATGTAAAAAATAAAAATTTAATAGTATAAAAAAGTCCAAGGTTACTTTTCAGTTTCTTTTCTTGCCCCCGGTTTTTTCAACAAAACTATCAACACTAGATGTTTGTTGTAAATACATATAAATGGCCTATTATAATTTGGCCCTGTTACCCAGAGGGTAATACATTCAGTGTTTAATCTGGCTCCATGTGTCACTATCCTACCTTTTTTATATCTTCCATAACATTATTTTAAAAGGATTGCCTGGGCTGAATTCACACAAACACCCAATACCTCAGAACTACAATAATGATGACACAACATGCCAAGCACATAGTTGTGATTTAGCATTACATTTACCGGTGGCCCTCCGCTATGAGGCCCCCCTCACACCGCGGAGACGTGAAAAATGTTAGCGGCCTGCCATAATGCTGCAAACATCAGCGATCCACACAAGGAGGATTAATGCCTCGTCTGGCTTTTATTATGCTGTCCTGCCGTCCTTCGCTGGCTGGCCATTCATCCTTGTAAGATGTCCATATCTGTTCTCAGCGTGTGTGTGTGTGGGTGTCCACGTGCTGTTAATGCGGACGTGTCTGCATGTGTGTGTGTGTGTGTGCTTGGTCACAAGTATCCACTTGAGTGTGTCCATGTGCGGACATACACGCCTGTTGGACTGCATGCGTTTGTGTGTATGTGTGTAGGTAATCTTAAAGTTTATCCCAGAGGGGGTTAAATCACTTGTCCAGTCATGGGCTTTCCAGGGCCATGTCTCTCTTGTCTTATCAATCTATCGACGTGGCACCTGTGCTGCCGGTTGTGCCGGGAGGCCGATGCGGTAGATGGCCCGGGCCCCACCGCGGAGGAATACTAATGGGGATGCAGATAGCTTTTGGTTTGGCTACCTCAGCAGACATTGATCCCCCTGCGGGCATCTACGGTGGTGACGGATGGAGTGTCACCTCTGAATGAGAGGAGATTGGGACACGTCCCCTCACATCTTCCTGAGCGGGGTTCAGCCTTTGCCTCCCCCCTGTTTGTGTTTTGGTTTGTGCGTGTCGTCCCATCGTTCCTTCCTCTGCTACTCCAGAACCTGGCCTTCCTCCTTCTCGCCTCCCTAGTAGAAACAGAAAATGATCTCCACTGTTTCTTGTCTTTTTTTTTTTTTTAACCATTTCCATTTTTCCCAAACATATTCCTCCATCCATTCTAGTAGTTAAAGGAACAGCTCACGCATACTAGGGAAAAAAAAAAATTGGCAAGGTTTCCATGGATGGGTATTCCAAGTGAAGAGTTCTTTGGGAAATATTTTGCAAACTATATCTGTCTTTATCTGTCTATATTTTTGGTGAACTGTTCCTTTGAAATGCCATGCAACAAGGTAATAGATCAGATGTCTTCAGCTGCAATGTGTCCTTTAGAAAGACAATGAATCCCAACTCCCGCGATATAATTTGCTCTGCATAAGCGTGCAAGCTTACGCAGAAAAACTCATTTGGAAATATAACCTACAGCATGTAACCCATCCCCATTAGAAACATAAGCAGGATCACCCCAGGCCTTTTTCAAATCGCCTGTTGAGCAGATTTGGCTCCACCCCCCGACACCTCCCTTCTATCCTCATTCCCAAATCTGACTTATCAGCCACCAGCACTTGTATTGTACCAAGAGCAGCTATGCAAATGACTGGGAGGGAAAGGCCAGATCTAATCTTAAGGTTTATTCTAATTAAAAGTGATTTACTTTCCCCACTGCTCCCTGAGAGGGAAGCTTAATGTCCTGTTCTCAGAGGAGATGGCATCCTCTAACTCAATTATGTAGGAGAAGACGCACTTGGGCAAAGTTTACTCTGAATGGAGCTGCTTAACATGCAGCGTAGAGGCAGTCAGCGAAACCTTTCAACTTATGCAAGGCAAGGTGACACAATAGCTAAGGTTAAGGATAGCCCCGATCCTCACTGTCTTCGGTATCTGTGGGAGAAAACTTTACTGTGTGCTGAAATTTTACAGTTTTTTTTCCTTGCTCACAGGCAAACATACAACTTAAGACTTTTCTTAAATCACAAGATCCGCTCTTCATCTTGGGATCGCTCCAGTCCATCAAGCAATTCGTTTTTCAGCAGAATTTCAACTCTGGGAGCTGATTTGCAACTTATTCCCTCTCTTCTCCCATCAAAAGACAGTGGGAGGAGGCAGCAAGCAGTGCAAACAAGTTTTAAAAGTTGACATTTTATTGAAACAAGTGCCGCTTGGCAGATGGGATTGTATGCCCAGATGAGGACGGGATAACGTTTCCGTCAAGTCTTTATGCACATTTAGCCACTTGAGTGGAAAAATACTCATCATTAAATTCAGAAATCCAAGTGTGTTAAATGCAAGTTTCCGCCGAGGATTTCAGAGGAAACTGGATTAGCCCTTGTATGGAGTGAAGTGAGGGGATATTTGTATTTTTACTGAGAGTCGTAGAACAATAGAACAATATCTGCCCAAAGCACAAGATCAACTGGGCGATCATTTTCAAATGTTTGCGTTAAGTGGTCAGTGAAGAAAATGGCCAAACAGAGAGGCCAAACAATTGCTTTGATGGCAGGGTGACTAGTGGATAATAGGAAGGTGGATGGATGCACCCCAGAAACAACTTTGAGCATCTTCTTTTTCTTCTTTTTTTCAGTCTTTACAGAGTCAGTGCAAAAAAAAAGCCAAAAAAAAAATAAAAAATCCAAAGAAGACATACAGTAACAGACTTACTCTATGGGGAGTAAGTCTGTTCATTTTCTCTTTCGAACACAGGCAAAATTGAACACACACTCTTTGGGAAAATCTCTTTTGATCTTGGATTTATTTACATATTCAGTAGACAGACTTTAGAGGAAAAGTCAAGAAATGATGAACATTTTACTCTTCCAAGAAAAAGTATATTATGGATGGCTTCTGTCATCCTTAAATGAGATAAGTCTTCAAAAAAAAAAAAGTAGCATTGCATGTGCCACATCTCAGGTCATCTATCTACTTAAATGCCCTTGTGGACTTGGCTTTGTCAGAAAGACCAAAAGATGGTTGAAAACATGAACTGATGAGCATAAAGGTGCTGTCAGAGGGAAAGATGAAACCCCCTCTGTTGTGTGTCATTTCACGGACTTTTGGTTTCAGTTTCAGTTTATGTTGAAGTTCACTGGCACTGAACTGTCTCCACAGGGGAGGAGAAATATTTTCTTTATTGCTAAAAAGGCAGACCTTTTAGTCTTATATGTGTTATACTGTAACATGAGTAGTGTTTGTTGTTTGTAGTACTTTGCTTGCAATCTTGTGGAGCAGAAATGATTACCAGCTAAAATGGATCGAATCACCAATTAACAAACCACATGGGCTTATAAACGCGTGTGTCCATGCAGTGTTTAAACACAATTCTTTTGACAAAGGCTGTTTGTTCAAATGTTATTTTTTTGTTTGTTTGTTTTTTTGTACCTGCTGTGTTTTAAAAGATGTAAAAGATTCAAAAAAAAAGAAGAAAAAGAAAAAGGAGAAAGACTATCAAAGTTTTTTTCAGGAGCGCATCCACCCTCCAATATGTTTAGACTGATCAATCGGAGTTGCACTGACTTTTGCGTCTCATTAGGAAGTTTTCTCTGCAGCAGGGATGCTTCTCCTTTCACTGACTAGTGACTGTCATAAAATGGAAAATTTTATATATGGGTCTCAAACATAAAAATGGAATACTTGCACAGAGGGTTAGGCGAAATGATGAACTGCAGCCGTAAGTCTAGCTCTATAGTCAAAAAACCAACCCTGTTTCCTAAAAATTACATTTCCATACAACTAAACTGCATTGGTTTCTGATGTATCACACATACGTTTCTAATCAGCATATCTTGGGCGGCATTTTAGCCGCTTTCATGACTTTAGCCACCGAAAGTACCTGGTTAACGTTAGAGAAAGTTTAGGTTTAGGCATAAAAACCACTTGATTGTAGCAGTGTAATGTTTGCTGGACTCACCCACCCCACCTTCCTCCTGGTGGCCTTGAAACTAAGAGATTCCAATATGTTACAAACAGTCATAATTCACAATGAAATACATCCCCCTCCAAACATAATTGAAAATGCAGTGTAGCTGTATGAGACCATAACTTTTAGCAGACAGGGCTCCTCCATAACATCATCAATATGCCTTTAAAAATATTCTAGTTTCCAAATGTCAAATTCTCACTTTTAATGTCATTAAAATGTATTTTTGTTATCTAAAACTGATTATTATTTAGTCAAATGCATTTTTTTTTATATTATATGTTTTTTTGTTTTTTTTTATTGGTCTCAACACAACACCACCAGGTGTCCTTAACGCAGGACAGCAAACAGTTGCAACCAGTCAAAGGTAATCAGTTATGATTCAGACGTGAATTAAAAATCAGAAGTTGACTGCCCGCGACATTCTGAATTAATGCTGTCAGACAGGAGCTGTGTTGACTGTTGATACAGCATGACTGTTAATGCATAGAGGCTATCGGTCACATCATATTTGTGTGTGTGTGTGTGTGTGTGTTTGTGTTTGCAGATATGACATGAGTGCGTCTGATAGCAGAGATTTTTATATTATGCTCAACTGCCTCTGGAGAGCATTTACGTCAATCATGCCTATCAGATGGAGAGATGACATCGACATGTTGCATGACTGAGCATGCTCGCTATGATCTAAGTAAAATCTGGCATGTATCTCAGATTGTGTGTGAGTGTGAACTCGACGCTATCATTGCAGTGGTGGGAGAACATTTAGTAATTTCAACATGTAATGCAGCATATTTAATCCTTTTTGGGTATTTTTTTTTAGTTGAAAAATGCTTCCTTGAGTATCATCACGTTCACATTTTCATGTCTACTTGAGTAATTTCCTCTAAAATGTGTTACTGTTCTCTTAAATTATGTGTGTCTAAGTAGATGCAAAAACGCAATCAAATTCCCAAAGATCATGCTGTGGCAAAACCAATTTTTTTGTCATAAAAAATTTTCGAGCATGCACAACACTGTAAGGCTTTCAGCTCAGAAGCAGCCGAGCACTTGTGTGTGTGTTTTTTTTTTGTAAACCCCCTCTCACACACTCCCCTTGTATTCCAGTTTGAGTGAAACGTGATCGATGTGGCAGCGCTTTCAGACGGCAGATGCTTTTCTGTCATCTGGCTTATTATTATAGAGGAAGTTCTGCTCACACATCTTCCTTGGGTATTTGTGAAGCGACGGATTCTTATTCAGTGTAAAATGAAAGCCTTTACCAGAAACACCTCCATAGTTTTGGTATTTTGATTTCCAGAGGGAAAAAGAAATGGCACACAGTGATAGCTTAGGTTGGTTGAAGTGGCTAGATTACTGAGGAGGAAGTGGGTATATTCTCCTACATGCTGTATTTTATTTGCTATTTGGCCGATAGGGATATAGACATTTTTTTACAAGATGTAAACTGTGTATATGTGTACATGGGTGGTAACTGCATGTTACTCTAATTAAGTAGTGTTTTTCTGAACTTGCACTTCCTGAACTTCTTTTTTAAGGCCAGTAATTTTACATTTACTTCAGTATATTTTGGTTTATTGCACTTAGATGCATGTCAGATCTACTTTTAAGTACATTTTGTTAGTGCTCTTTACTCATCAGGGTATGGATCATCATAAGTTGACAAATTCTGGAGGCTTTGGCGATGAATGACAGGCAGCCGAGAAGAGCATTGTGGCTTTGCTTTGTCGGTGCCAAATTTCTGTTTAAAAGAAAGCAGTGTAACTTTTTGCATCTAACAATGTTATACACAGTTGTCAGCAAAGTAACAATACTATACTTGGCTAGCAATTTCTTGTTCTCCCTCCACAGCTGCCTGTGTGTACGCTCCACTACACCGCTGGCTATTTACTTCCACCGTCAACCAGTTTCCACATGTAATGATCTCAAATAATGGTCTTAAATTTTACAGTACAGTAAGCATCTACACTTCACTCTACAAATGTCCATCCTCGGCAAACAAGTGTGTTAGAGTGTTAAAAAAAGAGCATTATCTGCCACGATGGCCATTTCAAACGTCATGTTGGCGCGAGACTGCTGCTGCTCCATCATTCTCCATGTGAATCCTAATAGACAGGGTGAAATGTGCATTTCCTGTGTAGGCCCTCATTGACACTGGCACCATTTAGTGCTGTCAGCCCACCCAGACACACACGCACGCACACACACACACAGCACTTACTGAATAAAGGTCAGGCAATCAGGCATCTGGAAGGACAGCTAATTTGTCATCCCTCGACAAACGTGTCAGCGTCCGATCTTGTCCGCAGGGCTTGATACTGCAACAAGCTGTAAAGGTTAAGAGATTCAAAGATCCCCCCCACACACACACCCCACACTCCTC
>OMLB01015059.1:0-16545 GCA_900302555.1 Myripristis jacobus
GTCCTGTTGTTTGGGTGCTTATTTACTGCAGGGGATGGTAGTTGGCACTTTGGGTGAGCCAGGCATGCAGAAAGATGGACAGGCAAATCGGCAGACGGACAGACAGACAGACAGACAGACAGGCAGGCAGCTGCACTTGTGACTAACTGTCTAATGATCAGTCTATCTTCTGTCA
This sequence comes from Myripristis jacobus, assembly GCA_900302555.1. Classification (NCBI taxonomy): domain Eukaryota; kingdom Metazoa; phylum Chordata; class Actinopteri; order Holocentriformes; family Holocentridae; genus Myripristis; species Myripristis jacobus. Next base: position 176 of record OMLB01015059.1, read on the forward strand.
CTTCCACAGCAGGCCGAGTGACACTACATTTGCTCAGGCTGCACATTTTGAGAGAAACCTCTCCACGGTGTGAAATTGAAGTGTCACGAGGACTGTAGGACAAAACGCGTATTTTCTTTTTTTTGGGATGATGGGCCGGGGCTGGTTGTCACTGTCCATAGAAGACGGCGGGCTGAAAGAGGCCGGTTTATCGTGCAGAGCTTTCACTGTGAGAGAGTCAAACAAGACAGCTGTCCTCCAAATGGCGACGGGTGATCGAAAAGCGATCGGCCGATGCTCTCTAAGGGGAACGGGCTGTGCTCTGGCCGCAGGATTTTCCCCTCGTTGAGACAGAAGGAAAGCTAAGCGGAACTGAGGAGAGTGACCTTCAACCTGAGACTCAGGTGGCCAGAATTTTTGGCAGCAAATCCAAGGACATGTTTGATTTGCTGACAAATACTAAACACAGCAGTCACATGCCAAACTCTGACAGAAATTATACACCCTCTTATATGCTCATGAAGGCATCTAAATGCAGTTTTCTTTACACTCAAGAATTTTTTTTGTAAATAAAAAATGGATAATTTTAAGCCAATTTTTTACTCATTGGCTAATTGCCTTTTTTTTTTTGGCATGGTTTTGAAAGAAATCAGCTGAATTTGTCTGACAGTGATACAACATCACTGATCTGAAGCTCAAATATATCATTTCAATTATTATATTTTTTGTGATTTTTTTTGTCCTAATTTTCAGGGAATTTTTTCCTATTTTTCTGGTCATTATCTTGATTTTTTTAAATGATTTTTTTATAACATTCCAGACATTTTTTGCTCATTAGCTAGTCACCTTTTTCACATTTCTGAAAGAAAATCAAGTGAATTTATCTGATCTTTATGATGTTAGCCCAGAGAGCAGATCAACCACTTATCAAAGTCTGTAAATTGAGAATCTGTCTTCCACTTTTGCAGAGGTCAGTTACGAACAAAAAGGAAAACTTTACACTTCCTCTAATACAAGCTCTCATTTACAAGCAGGACAGAATTCTTATAGCCATGAGATAAAAAAGACAAACCACAAGACGCCCCCTGGTAATACCAGTGCCATGTAGACAAGGCTGGTCCAGGGAAAGCTTCAGCTAGGGGGACTGTCCCCTGAAAAAGGAGATGTCTGGTCACCCGACCCGTGGCCAGAAGGGGTTTGAAAAATGGTAAATCCAAACCACCAGGTTTCACTTACTTCAACCAGCCTAAATCAGTCATTGTATGTGTCATCAGTAACCCAAACTGAAATGCACTAAACCAAATCTCCCACAGCAAATCACATTTTCCCCAAACAGACTTTTCTGCTATTTTAACCAATGCCCACAGGTAAGAATTTGGCATTCAACATGGGCGTGAAACCACCAGCCACCGCTCACTGGTGTAAGGGGACTATAAAAGTTGGATGCGCACTGTTTTATCTAATCCAGCACTTGAAAAGGATTGCATTTCAAATGGAGAAGGGCACAACTATTTCAATTTCAGCGAGACCAAGGGACTACCAAGGGACTTTAGATAAACACAGAGCAGCAGGCCTCTCACCAGAGAGGATTACACACACACACACACACACACACACACACACGCCTTCCTATCCAAATACGTGTTTTCCAAGGCCCCTGGTAAACCACATCTCAACATCCTTTTTGTGTTTTTGTTAGCGGCAGTTGCCAGTGCTTCCTAGTTAGCTGTAACATTTAAATACCCAGATTACATATATATGTATGTGTGTGTGTGGGTGTGGGTGTGGGTGTGCGTCTGCATCCCACACATTGCACTTTGACATCTAAGTTTAAACTGCTCTTGTAATCTCCAGTGACAGGGCTACACTGAGACAGGTCTGTGACCTGTGGCCTGTGCAGGATGTTTGGAAACCCTGTAGAAACCAAGTGTACGCACACCAACTCCCATCAACCCCGCTCTGAGCGACACGCCGCCGGAGAAGAAAAACAAAGTGCAGGAATAATAGAATAACACAACACTGTCATTAATAATCTCAGTGACAACCCAGATGCTTTGCCATCACTTGTACCGCTTGCGCCTTGTCAAAGCACATTAAAGGAGTATTGTGCAGCGCCACAATGGATGCAATTGTTCTCCCTTCAGTACTGTGACACGGCGGCTGTAAACAGAAAGGTTGGCTTTTGATTTGGTCCTACTGTGGTGTTTCACAGGTGCTGCTGGGAATACGACAACACAGGGAACCTTGTCAACCTTGGTATTGTTGAAGTCAGTGGCAAAGTACAACTGAAACCCAACTGGAGAACAATGACCTACTAGGCTGCAGAGTGGAGGGAAGGGTGTCAGAAATTGCTTAACATTTAGCAATGCACAGGATCTGATGTAGCTATCTCTTGTGCCATTAGAGTACACACACATCTACAAAGCTGCTTTAGATGTTAGAGGGTAAAAGTGGCTCTGTCATTGGAATTATCAAGTGGGTAGGACAGCTGCCCTATTTTGACAAAACCTAGCATATAAAACAAATGCCTCACTCAAGTCAAATAAGATGTTTTCCTGCTTACCACCAGTGCAATCTATCCAGGTAGTTTCTCTGTCATATGGCAACGTTTCCAGTCTGACTAGATCTTCCCAGTCTCCCTTCACCCTAATAAAACAAGACTGGACGGGAATTCTTTTGTGGAGCTCAAACCATCAAAACGTCTCTGTGAAAAACTCCCAGTAACAGTTTTTCATGAAAACAATGCCATGGATACCTGGTGCAGCCTGTGGGCGGCAAAGAGTTCCAGTGAGAACTATTTCCTGCTGAAGAACACCAGCAAACTGTATCTAACCACCTCTAATGTTATACTTTTGGAGTGGAGAGGTATGGTTCGTGTTTTTTGTGCTTGAGGTTTTCAGCAGGAAACAGTTCCCAATGAAATCTTGTTGTATTAGCACAAAGGTAGACAGGGATGACCAGGCCAGCTGGAAACCTCGCCAAATCACATAGCAACTGTCTGGATGGATAGTTTAAACTTTACATAACAGGGGAGTAATCTTTTTTTTTTTTTTTTTGTATTTTGGTGAACTATTCTTTTAACGCATTATATGTAAGGGGTCCAAGCAGGAAGTAGACTCCTTAAGTATACTTGATGTGTATGCACTCAAGCACTAACTAGCAGAAAATGTCTATAAAATAATATTATGGAATACTAAAAATTCATATTATAATAGATTTGAGAAACTGTTTTGAACTAAAATCAAATAAATGCTGGTCCTGATTTCAAAAAATGATGCAAATGGCAGCAGCTGTTGACTATGGGAGTATTTCATTTTGGTGTTATATTTATAATGGATTTCAGTGTTGGTGCGGGCTGTTGTATTAGTATCTACTCAACCACAATCTACTATTCATGATCAGCATGTTCCATATGCGTTATTATAAAACCCACCAGAGTTCTGGACAAGGTAAGGTGAGGGTCATGGCTGGGTGACGGCTTCTGTCAACCCTGTTTTGGTGAGCAAACAAAATGCATGACCCATCACATCTCTGGTGGGTATGTCTTGCCCAGAACTATGGTGGGATCCATAATAACAAGTTCCATGTAGCTACAACATCCCTGTCTCTCTCATCTGTATCTATCAAAAAGGCAAATGAGCCTGTCTAAAAATGTTGTCTACGGATGATTATTAACTGAGCACTCAGGAATGCAAATTCACCCGCCTCCAGTTCAGTGAAATATGCTGAATATGTTGGGCTTGTCATGCCACAGGATGCGACCTTAACGAGTCGATCTGTTCGGCATCTGTGATTACTCAGACCGCCCGAGTCGCCTGCGCGTTCGGCTCGCCAGCTGAGACGGCCCCAGCCAGACGCAAGCTGGAGTTATTCACTGCAACAATCATTATTATCGTTATCAAAAAAACCCTGTCGTGATTATGGGCAGACACCCCGCAGACAAGCCATCTGTACTTCAGGTGGAAATCGATGCCGCTCTGGGTACTCTGTGTACTCTCCATAATCTCTTCAAAGGGCCAAAACACTGGGAGAGGGGAGGGAGACAAAGAGACAGAGAGGCGGTGAGAGAAAGAGAAACAAAGGAAGATAGTGGGAACGGGAGGGCAACAGATAGAGAGAGAGAGCGGGAGCAAGAGATACAGAGAGACAGAGAGAGGGAAAAAAGGGAGGAATGAACTGAATTTACAAGTAAGACACCCAGTATTTAACCCGCCTATTATTCTGCTTCCTTGGCACTTTAACCGAGAAAAGAATTAGCTGGAGGGAAACTTTGAGAAAGTACAGAAGGAAGTTATATAGTAAATCACAAGCTATTGAGAGCCATGTAAGTACTATGTAGTTTACTGTGCTGGCCTCAGGTTCCTCTGGATTCTCAAGAAAGCTGATTTAATAGCACTATTCTGTAGTGCTGCTGCTGATTGATTATATTTTGTTTTGATATTCAGAACCCTAAAGTCTTCTATTTTCCCGTTAGAGAAAAAATCATGTGAAAACCCACGTTGCGAATTCAGTTTTTTGGATACACGCTGGTTTTCAGAAACATTTTTTTAATGTTGTAATCTGACTTTGCTTGTGTCAGTTTTTCCGTCCGATTTTTGTTGTTGTTGTTATGGGTCACTGTTAAATGATATACTGCACTGTTTTTTTTTGTTTGTTTGTTTGTTTTTGTTTTTGCTTTTTGCGCTGTTATGAAATTGTATTCGGGTTTGTTCAGACCTAAATTGCTCGCACAGGTTGTTTTTTTTACTGACAAAAAATTTATATTCTCACCTGCCATTTCATGTGACCATTATTGGTTGTCCCATGATGCCTTAATTTCCCATGCAGAAAAAAAACCCCAGCATTTTCACATGTTTGCATGCGGGGTAAGGAAGGAACATTATAGTAAAAAATAAATAAATAATTATAATGTTATCAGCAAACTCACATATCGGTCTAGCTACTGCTGTTGGTGCAAAGCTAAAATAAGTCCCCCCGCTGAACAGAGGCACAGCTGGAACAGTGTCAGCTTGCAAAATGTCAAACACAGAGTGCGCTCTTCTGCCAACGTGATTGACATAACAATGGCCTCTTTTTTCCACTGACAGAAGCGCTGACCGGCCATTATTTCCAGGTTCCCACCATTTTTGCTCTCCCGGAGGCAGGAAGAGAGGTGCACATGTCATAACACAGCGTCACCAGGTCTCCCTCAATGGCTTTATAATGATTATGAAGAGGAGTCCGTTTGTTTTTCCTCATGGAAACAATGTCAGTCACACGCCGACAGTGACAAACGAGCAGGCGAGAGTGGCTCGTACCGCAGGCGCAGCACTTCCCCACTAAATTGCTGGGAATTTTCACGCCGACTCAGGGAGTAAATGCTAGGTGGATCTATGTAGGCCTTTTTTTTATAATCACACAGCAGATATTTTAATTCCAGATGTTTGATTCCAGATGTCTAGACCTGCGTCTGTCTGTGTATTACTGTCATTACAATAAACTCCCAAGACTGCTGTCTGCCTGTCTGTCTGTTTCTCCTATCTCCATTTGCCTTTCTGCCCTTTCTCTCCTCTGCGTGTCATTCCAACATGGCACTTAGCTCAAACTTAAACCTGTCTCTACCTCTTTTTCCCCCCTCTCCTTTCCTTGATGGTTTGGCATTTCTGTCTGCTCCCTGCTCCATCGCTCGCTCCTGCTCTCTAGATGAAACGATATTCTCTCCCTCTCTCTGCGCTGTCAGGGACGGTCTGTGTCACCGCTCCCTGATGTTTTGTGACCATCCCTTATCCTTTCCCCTTCCCTAAATTTACAGTGACAACCCCCACCACCATCACAACCACCCCCCTTCCTCTCTCCAGTGCACACACACTTACAGTGATGTTTGGACATAGACACACACCTTTTCCTACTGATTCCTGGCAGCGGAGCCTCTTCAGGCGAGGCTGCTGTGGTATTGTTCTTCTAGGCCAAAAGAATAACTTACCCCATCCTGTGGCCCTCTGGCCCACTCTTTTATAACCTTGTTTTCTCTCTCAGGTGAAATATTTTCACACCAGCGCTGAGCCCAGATAGATAGAGACTCACAGGGCGAGGGGTGACAAGTGCTTCCGGCTCTCACATGGCTCAGCTGTACCCTCGCATTCCTGATAACAGGGCAGCCCTGAGGAAAATAGGTAATCATCCAAACAGATTTTGGATGGTGCTGTGTGTGCGTGTGTGTGTGTGTGTATGCACATGAGCACTTGTGTGCATGCAGGACTGCAAATTAAAACATCAAAGGTCTACGCAGCGCACAAGCTTGCACAGTATCTCACATAAACAGGGTGGGCAAAGGAATGTGTTTTGCATTTGTGGGTGAAAGCGTCTCGCCGTTTTTCCATTTCTGTGTGGGACAACTGAGACGAGGCCGGAGTTTACGAGTGTGAGTGTCCTGTTGGCTGTGCCGCGGCTCTTAGCGGCCCTCTATGTTGCGCTAACTCCCGGCCTGAGGTTTCATCTCAGCCAGACAGTAGCTGGTTGCCGGACCGCTTCATGAACGCACTCTGTCATTTGGATGTTGAGCGGAGGTGAAAACTGGATGTCGGCCATAATCCATCCTTCCCATCATCCAGGCTAACACATTCTCTCTCTCACGCTCTGTCCCTCTCACTTTGATGCGCTCTCTCTCCAGCTGTCTAGAGATTTAGCGACACAAATATTTCTCACACGCAATGAGGTTCTGTTGCTCTGGGGGCAGAAATCTCTCTGGGTGACTTAAACCTCAATAGACAAGCCAACAAACTACACAGTTGGTGTTCAGTTGATTGATTGACTGATTGATTATACTTTGTCAGTGGTAGAAAGACTACTACAAAATAGTACTCAAGTAGAAATACTGTTGCTTTGCTGACATTTTACTTAAGTAGCAGTGGAAATACTGCTGTAAAAATCTGCTGCAGTAAAAGTAAAAGGCAGTTCATTTAAAATGAGCTCAAAGCAAAAGTTACTGAGTTCATCTTTCAACAGTAACTGTTGAAATGATCAGTGATCAAGTCATTGATCATTTGTTCTCTGTAATGGATCTGATTTAAAATGTAGTCAAGTTCAATATTTGAGCAAAATGTGCTTAAGTAAAAGTAAAATTACTGACTTCAAAAAAATAATCAAAAAAGTACAAGTACACAAAAAATTACTCAATTACAGTAACACGAGTAAATGTAATTAGTAACTTCCACCTCTGTGGCCAGATGTGTAAACGCTGCATACTCACAGAAACATGCATACACTATTTCTTCACAGAAACGGGTATTTATAAGAAAAGAAGGTGCGGTGAGAATGTGTTTACCTACACACCATGTGTACATGTAATTGCTGGGGTCACATGGATCCCAGTTAATAAAAGGTGAAGGTAACAGGAGGGTTAATCCTGTTAAGCACTTAATCTTATGCCACCTTCTTCACTGCACTCCAGTCTAACATTACTTATCCAGAAAGAAAGGGAATTTCTGCCACCAGAGCGGGTCTGATAAAAGTTCAATTACATCACAAAATCCCACTCACAAAAATCTATCTACAAATCTACAAAATCATCACACTTCTCCTCTTAACGCTCCTAATCTTAAACAAATTCATATCACACCTATCAGAGAGGCAACGTTTTTTATTCATATTGATGGGAAAAGTAACATCCCACTAAGCAGTTTTATGTTGATTTGCAATTTAAAACAACTCAATATGGTTCAGACATCCGGGCAAAGATGGTTTAAAGGTAAATGTTCAGTGGGTGTCTGGGTTTTTTACCGCATCCTCTGACTTATGACAAAAATAAAGCATTATCTTGTATATACAGAATTCTCCAGCACATATTTTTTATACAGGTGTTATTTAAATATCTAATACTGTTTAGCTGTTTATTTAACCATTAAACTGTACAATAATTCATACCTGTAGGACTCAACAGCAGTTCAGAGAGACAGATGAACTGTTGAAAAGAGAGGTCTAAATTCCTCATAATGGATCATATGGGTGTATTGTCTACTGCCACTTGTTCTTCACGGTTCATACCTGCAGCTGCACGGTGGTTATGTCTGCTTGTAGAGGTGAGTGCTGACTGTTTGTCTTTCTCACCACCTGTCTGTCCCCATCATCAATCTCTCAACTATGCATGCTAACCATTGGCAGCCATGGCATTTAACAACACAAGCATTCATTCAACAACAAAGCGTGGCGAGACAGACAGATTGGAAGTTCCCCATCACTTAGTATTACTCGCACAGTTTTGAGCACAGATTTTGTTTCCAGCTTCATTTATATGGGGAAGGTTTGCTGAGCATGCATTCTCTCTTTAATGCCACATTCAGACTGGAAGCTGCCCAGTAGCACTACAGTCTCTGCTGCTGGCCTCCAGCAGCATCACTTGGGACTTTATTGGCTTGCTGGTTACTTATACACTTTCTCTGGTCAGATATTTTACCACAATGTCAAAAACCTTCATACAGGGCCATAACATTTTACTGTGTTCAATTAATTATACAATATCAGCAAATTGCCAGTTTCAGACACTTGATTTCATTTAGAAATTAGTCTCTGTTTAATCAAAACTACTAACAATGATTCATAATCTCAATGTCTAGCCCTTTGAAAGCTGCGCAAAAACTTGCACAATAATTACCCCCAACAAACCACCCAGAAAATGAGCCAGGAAAAAAAGAAAGAAAGAAAGAAGACAAAAAAGGAACCTGTATTCATAATTATTATCATTATACATTTAAAATTAAATTACAAGAAAATCAGCCAAAAAATTAAACAAAAAAAGAAAGAAAAGAAAATTAAAAAGAAACAAATACAAGAAATAAAGTGAATTTTGTTTAGAAGGTGAAATGCAGCCTTTCCAAATGAAGGCCCATCCAGGGGCTCCTGGGCTCCACAGCTAGGCATATCTTATCATTTACCATTTCAGGCATGACTGTGGAGTCCTGATTTAAAGCATCATATTGTTTGCAACACTTGGGTCACTGTACTGTCATTATCTTGTAGTATTTCTATCTAATTTCATGTGGGGGGATAAAAATGTGTGAAAAAAATATTTGTAATAATTGGTAATACTTTAATCCTCATTATTGCAGCTCTAAGTACAGATGATGTGTCCCTCCTCTGCTTTTGCTTCCTTATTTTGAGCAGTCTCAATATATCAGTGACCAGACATTTTGAAATAAAGCAGGGCAGGGCTGCTAGCCTGACCGGCCCAGATTAAAGGGGCGGAGGGAGACCTTTTCACACACAACTCAATTACCAAAGAGCAAAGGAAGAGGGCCTGACATCTAAATTACCCACAAAGCAGTGCAGATTAATCATTCATTCTTCTGCAAGCCCTGGCATGTAACTTTTGACACACACTGGTGCACACACAGAGACACACACACACACACACACACACATGGATCCAGGCATACATGTAAATGCATACAGTGACTCACTCCCACACACAGACACAGCATTCATAAAGTCTGAACTCATGCTACTCATACTACTTTATTAAAATCTTGTTCACACACACTTGTTACACCATTGTGTTTGAGTGTGGGCTGATTACAGTAAAAGTTAATCATCTAATCACCAAAATCTAAAATCACTTGTCAGACGGCAATTATTTTACTACTAGTTGATTATAGTAAGTACATATTTTTTAAAAACATTTGCTCCCGTGGCTGCAATAAAGCTGCGACCTTGTTTCCTGTCAGCGCTTGAACATGAACATGAACAAAACGCATGCCAAGACAAACAAGCAGACAGACAAAAACAAAAACACAGGCCAACACACACAGTTACTTAAACTTTACACACATCTCATTTGGAAAATCATTTGAATCATTAAGCAGAAAAAATGTTGGCAACACTTGGTCAACGATGTAAGACCGTGTAAAATCACAAAAGAAAACATGGCAACCTCAATTTATTGTGCTGGGGAGAGGCCTTTCATTTGTGCATTTCATTTGTACAATCAGCGAGATAATTAGATATAGATTTTTGCACATTCACTATGAAATGGTGTTACCTGAGTCTGGAATGTCTAATCGCTTCAGTTTCACTTAATGTCAGCCAAAGACAAGCCAGCAAAGAGTTGGAGCTCATTTTGCAACTGTGGTTCTGGCTAATTTGCTGCCAGCTTGACGTGTCCGCACCGTGATAGAGGGCACCCCCACCAGTACCTAAAAAGATATCTGATCTATCAATCACCACCGTGCCCTAGACGAGGATCAGCGGGGCCAGACAGCCACATCATTCACTGTCCTGTGATTGGGTCTGAGAAAGAGAGGAAGAGACAGAGAGAGGTAGGCAAAGAAGAGGGTTTGTCAACCTCTGTTTACCTCACTCCTAATCTGCCCCGCAGTAACCAACCTGTAGACAAAAGACGAAACTGTCCCAGTCAAAACAACAGGCTTCATCATCGTCTGGACACCCCTCCTTAAGCTTAGAGCAAGATACTGCATTTGGCCTGAATATCAACCCTGTCTCCTAAAAATTACACCCCCATACAACTGAAATGCATTCCTATTTCACAATTTTTGTTACCTTTAGCCACCAAAACCACTTGTTTAAGGTTTGGGATAGTTTAAGGTATAAAAACTGCTTGGTTAAAGTAGTGTAATGTATATACGTAATGTTTGCAACAAAAAAGGAAGAACCTGCGATGTTTTTTTTTTTTCTTTGCACACTTTAATTCTTTTGTGCAGAAATTCTTCTTTTTAAGGCAGAAATATATCCCATATTTTCAACTAGCATTGAATAGGTGTGGTGGATCAGCCTGCCTTACAGGAAACTGCTATGTGTTGCACCCAAAACTTACATAAAAAGTGAGACTGTCACATTCTCGTTAATGTTTACCACCTTACTGGGTTGTCCAAATACATTTTAGTCATAATAACTACAATATGTCTGACTGCATTTGAATGCATGTCCTGTTTACTGTGCTGAGAGTGGGTGGACTTTTGGACCTGCAATGCAACTGTTTGGCTTCAGAGCAGTTGAATTATGTTGTTTGGAGTAATCTTAAGCTCATTTTATTCCATTTACGGAACTTTGAAGAAACCGTCTCCATTCGCTCCAGTTGTTTTGGAGAGGGGTGATGCTGCACTAGCTAGCTTGCTATGTTTACATACAAATATCACCACTGTTTCAGCTGACAGGGGGACAGAACTTTCATTTTTGGGTGAGCTCTTCCTTTAAAGAGCTGCTGACCCTAAAAGAATTTAGCCTTGGTTTTAAAAGGACAGTTTAGAGTCCCGTCATGGACTAAATACTTTTTCAGAGGTGTTTCCACCCTGTAAAAGGCCCCTTTCACAGCAGCCATTTTGACATGAAATAGCAGGGTAAACACAGTTGTTATTAATGACATCAGGTACGGTTGAAATTTAAAGATAAAGCATACTGGAACAAAATATCAGGCAATTTTAACATGCAAATCTAACTATTAGCAAAAACACATCAATCAAACTGTAATACATTCATTTAGACCCATTTCTGTTTCACTCCAAACTTTTACTAGGTCACAGTTGAGTGCGACAGGTAGTAAGGAGGACGGTGCAGTCGCTTTTGCACACAGTACACTTTACCAAGAACACACCGGAAATAGCTCTGGCACCTGTGGAGATTAGGTAAGTTAATATGTTCCAAATCTATAGAGATGTATATTCTATGAATAGACCCCCACATGTATACGCATCAGGCTGCAGTGAGACTAATTAATTAACTGAATCCACATCGTGGGGAAGGGGACGTAGATAATCGTTGACTGCGATTGAGGTTAATGAACAGGGTTGTCGCTTAGTAACTCGTCAAATCGGAGCGCTCGATGAGAAGTGTTCAGAAATGTTACCTGTAATGTTGTGTGAGGGAGGGGCCCGCTTAAATATTAAAGCAGAGGACATAGCAGTGTGTGTGTGTGTGTGTGTGAGGTAGGGAGGGAGAGAGAGAGAGAGAGAGAAAGAGGATAGACTATTGAGAAGTGACCCATTAAAACATCAAATAAGAGAATGGAGAATGGAATATTAGTGACAGTAAGAGAAAAGGGGGTGAGAGAGACAAAGAGAGAGAGGGACACTGAGAAAGAACAGACTTTTGAAAAGAAAACGACAGATTGTAGAGGAGTCATTTTCTTGGGGAGAACTGAAAAAAAAACTGGAGAGGACGAAAAAGGTCCACTTTAAAATATATTGAATTTCACTTACCACATCACCTAACACATGTCCATAATCCTTCACTTATCTACTTTCATCACGCTCTCTACATCTAAAAGTCACACACACACAAAAAACACTTAAAAATGTAGTAATAGACAGGTATACCCCCAAATTTCTATTATCATGTATCTAAGATGGCAGCCTCAACTTTGTACTTGAACATATTTCCTCAAAATTAAATGAGACAACTAGAGAGCATATTATGCAAAGTGTCATCATCAAGTCAAGACTGGAACCCTACAGTGGACATTTTGGGGCGTAGCTGTCTATAAGTCCGTTTTTACAGTCCTCATGAAATGACCTCATAAGGCCTCTACTTCCTGGGAAACAGAGGATTTTAACCAGTGACATCATCCTGCACTAGTGGGTGTGAATGTAAATTTAAACTAATAAAACTTTCACAAACCTCCAAACATCCTCTCTCTTCCACCCGTTCCTTCAAATAAAATTGTTGGTTCACTACTGGTTCACACTTGGGAGTGATCCTCCTCTGTCCTGCCCAAACATCCTGGTTCAACAGGAAATAAATCAAATCAAGAAAGTAAAAGTCCATTTCAGGTATTTTTTGCACATGTGAGATGGAGCACCTGTGTTTGGTTAGTGAAATTCAAAGCAGTTTTGAGCTTTGGGCTTTACTGACTTTTGTATGTGGAGTTTTCTGTGGAGCAGCACAGGAGCCTTTGGGAAAGTGAACAGCCGATACGAGCAAAAACCACCAAAGGGTCCAGTGTCCTGTGCTTTTTGGTAACACTTAGAAATATCATTAGATTAGAAATATCAACCACTTCAGCTCAGACACATCTGTCTGTCCGTCTTTCTTTTATTTTCATTTAGCAAAAACTGCATTTTTAATTGCTCCCCATTTACGAGGCACCCACTTGGCACGGCATTATCACAGTATTTTAACTGTTCGGCATGCAGTTAAATTTTCATCACCTCTTTCATTACACAAAGAACAAGTGTCTTCCCACCCCTTAAGCTCCTGACATGCTGCAAGTTGTTTGAAAAGCAAAACAGAGGGAGGGGAATGGGGGACTTATTACCTTTTTTCTTTTTTTTTTTCTCCCTCTGAGACTAAACACCAGCAAACCACCGCGTGGGACCGAGACAAACTGAGCTCTGCCGTCTGAATTACTCGCCCTAATTCACACAAACACGCACACACACTCATATACACTCACACATTTTGACTTTAATCTCCCAAGACATTAACTCAGCCTCAATGGGAGGCATTTTACTTTCATGACTCCCTGCAGCTACTGAAGTCAGCCCTGCCCTGCTCACTCTTGATAACAGTGTCAAAGCCACATTCCACTTTTATATATTTGTTCAACCTCAGCCGCCGTGCCAAGGAATGCCAACCGCTAGCAGGTGTAGGGTGTGTGTGTGTGTGTGTGTATGTGTGTGTGTGTCAGGGAGGGGGTAAGGGGCAAATATGTTGCTGTGCATGGGCCCACATCCATTATTTAGCCAAACTCTTTGTGCAGGGAGGAGCAGCTGAAAACTTTACTGACTGCAAAGCCACACACACACACACACACGCACACACACATCACCTCGTAAAAGGTCCTGTTTACAGCATTTAGGGAGCGATAGCGAGGGTTTTCTGCGAGGCCTGGGAAAACAGAGCTGCCATTCTGAATGTGCTCAGATAAAAGTGTAATTCAGACGCTGCCTGTTACCGTGTTTAAAAGAGGAGCGTTAGGACCTGCGCTGTGTTTTGGAACGGTTGGGGTTTGAAGAATCTGTCCAACTCCGCTGCCTGCTCCACTGACAGAAGTGGTGGAAAAAAAAAATGAAATCCTGTACTTACTGTAAGTAAAAGCAAAATGGAAAAATTCTATGGTGTAGTCATAATTGGAACTTTAATGCATTCGAACATGTAGAAGTAGACCTCACACAGACTTGTGTTTTTCTTTCTTTCTTTCTTTTTTAATAAAAATTTCTCTTCCATTTGCAAAAGGATGAAATTATTTTCATAACTTCATCAGGGGCAAACACAGAGGATATCTGCAAAACATTTAATAAATATACTGTGAATGATTTTTCAAGTAGGATAATTAAAGTAGGATGACTACATTTTCAGATCACGTGTGTGTTGCACTGACACACACGTGAAATTTAAAAAAAATCAAATGTTTCTCAGTTTAAAGAGTTGAAGATTTTGGAGTAAATGTATCAAAAGTAAAAAATAGTTTTAACTTTAATAGTTTTAAGTGTTAACATATTTTAATGTTGTAGCTCTAACTGCTCCATAAATTGTTGGAACATGCAAACTCTAACACTGCACTTCTTCTCTGAGCGAGTCATATGGTTTTGCAGGTAAAAGCTACTTGTGCAAATAAAGTATGAATTTCCCCTCAGAAATGTGGTGAAGTGAAGTCTCAGAAGTCTCACCAGTCATTCAAATGTATACATAAGTGCAGTAATAAATGTGCTTTGCTGTCCACCTCTGAGTGAGAGTGACTGTTTGATCGAAGCTGGCCATGAAAATGATCAGCATGCAAAAAGTAGCTGTCTTTACAAGTCATTTAGTCTGGCATTGAGTCAGAAAATCTTATTCTTATGACCAGGGATAAAAATCTTCAAAAAGGGACAGATTTCCTCAACTCCAACGCAAACTGTCTTTTTTGAGGACTTGGTGCTAGTGGGGTGATTTTGTTTATAGATACTGTCACCTATTTCACAAAAAAAGTTGAGCCTGCATCAGAAATTAGATTTTTATTTCCCACATGTTTAAAGGAAGCCTCTACCCTTCTCCGTAATGAACTGTTAGGATGGAGATTTTTCCAGTGCATGTCAGCTGGTCCATCTCCTGCTGCAATATTCTTTGGACCATGAGGAACAATGAAGCTTCATGACAACAGCAGACTTCTTGCATATTTTCCATTTCACACCAAATACCTGAGTTTAGTGTCTTGACTTGCTTGTCATTTTATTTTCAAGCTTCAAGGGTGTTCACAAAACTGGTATTACCTGTAAAATGTTCCACAGTTACATCAAATGTGTCATCACACAACGAATACAAAACACACAGAAGTTTTTTAATTTATATTTTTCAATTTTTCCCCCTGAATTCTTCCAGCACAATGTAATTATTTTGATAATTTGTCATATTTTCCCAGACTCATGTAGGAACACTAAAAAAAAAAAAAAAAAAAAAATAGCATCAGCCATCAACAAGTCCCCCCATTCTTTATGTGCAGCAAATTTTCCAGCGTTATTAAGTATTGATTTTTTTTTCAGCGACAGTCACTTGGAGTTGACAAGTGTTGATCAGAGAGTTGTTTGTTGACTCAGAGCTGATATGGCTCTGGGGCGGCTGTTCGAGGCTATCTGTTAAATTAACTGAGAAGGGTGTGCGCTCAAAGAAATACTGGCATTGGGTTGATTTTTACACTCGGAGGTTAATTAACACAGACTTATTTTGCTGCGTAATGTGGAGCCGCTCCAGGTTGCACAGATTGGAGCCTTGTTTGTTATGGTGTCTGGCTTTTAGGGGAGACTTGTACCATGGTAGACTGGGGCCACTGTGGGGAGACAAAGAAATATGGAGCCAGGGGAGGGCAGGGGGGGAATATTCCAAAAAACAAAAAAAACAAAAAAAACCCCTCAGAATTCTGAGATTTAAGTGGTACATTTACAAGAAAAAACTAGGAAATGTATGAGAAAAAACCTCAAAAGATTCTCTTGGTTATGAAATCATAAATTTATGAGAAAAAAAAACCTTTGAAAAAGTTTTTCTTATATCCTTACACTTCTAAAGGAAGCACATGTGTTGACTTTGTGAGGTTGGATGAGCTTCACACTGCAGACTCTCCTGCTCGCTGTGTCTCAGGCCTGCAGCTCATCACCTCAGCAAATTCTACTTTCCAGTGGGATTCAGTAACATGGAAATCCTGCTGATTTGAGCCCAGAATCACAAGATTGTTTGTCATGGCGATGTCTCTTCAAAGTCCAGAGGCTGAGGAGAAGATTGTGATTGTGGGCGCAAATCACCAGGATTTCCTTCTTACTAAATGGTGTAAGAAAAAAAAAATACGTTTTTTTTCTCTCAGATATTTAGGACTTTAATCTCAGAATTTTTTTTTTTCTCATATTCTCATAGTTTTTCTCTTGTACATTTACCACTTTAATTTCAGAGAATATCTGAGTTTTTTTCCCATAAATTTATGAATTAAATCTTCGAAATTA
>OMLB01015060.1:0-38156 GCA_900302555.1 Myripristis jacobus
AAACCCTAGAAATGGTTGTGAGTGAAAATTCCAGGAACTGAGCAGATTGTGAAATAGTCAGACCAGCCCATCTGGCACCAACAACCATGCCACGCTCAAAGTTGCTTAGATCACCTTTCTTTCCCATTCTGACATTCAGTTTGGAGTTCAGGAGATTGTCTTGACCAGGACCACACCCCTAAATGCATTGAAGCAGCTGCCATGTGATTGGTTGATTAGATAATTGCATTACCGAGAAATTTAACAGGTGTTCCTAATAATCCTTTAGGCGAGTGTAGGCTTTAATGATGAGCCTGTAGGTTTGTTGCTGCTAGATACGCAACTTGTTACAGACAGCCTCAAGGCCAATGTCATTAAAAAGATGCTCACACATATTTGCAGTGGATTTGAGATTGTAGTATTATGGAAGCCGGAAGAGTAGGCAGTTAGTTAGTAGGGGTGTAACAACCTATCATTGTGGATTGTTATAGTGATCTAATGATCAGTGACGTGATTTGCATCATCATCTTACAAATACGCTTTTAATTTGAAATTTCCATGGCAAGTCTGTGTCACTATTTCCGTCCAAGTACACCGCTCTCTTAAACATTCAGATAGTGCCAGCGCCAGGCAGATAGCGGCGGCCACAAATCAAAACTGAGACTTTGTGATACCGGCAAACATTGCATCATTGTCCAAAGAATCGATATAATTCGGCACTGTGATGAAACGTGTGATTTACATGCCTAGTCAGTAGTTCACATTTTATTTGATCAGACTTTTAGATCAGAAGATGTCAGGTTGTTGTGTATTCAGTGTGTATGCCATCAAGATCTTGTCCTTTTTAAAGCAACCGTAGCGCAATTCTGTTGTTTAATCACTCACTGTGCGATTTCTGCCATTTTTGTTTTTGCGTACGTAACTTTCTACATCATCCTTTACAAATTCTGAGGTCTGCTTTGGATTCTATTAACCCTGTCACGACCCTGTCTGCCACACCTGCTGATGTGTTTGTCACTGCCGCCGCGTGGCCGAGCTTTGTTCAAACCCACAGAATTTAATTTGAAGTTCTAGCAGAGATCCCAAGGTTTCCAAAGACACAAAATATATCAGAGAAATGCGCATAAAATGATACACAAGGCATTTTGATATTTTCTTTCTAATGTAACGTTCCAGCCATAAAACAAAGGGTTTGAATATTTCACTGTATGTAAGCGTGATGTAGCTTTAATGAAGTGTTGCAACCAGCACATACAGAATATGTATGTGACATTGTACAATATGGGACAATGTTTTTGAACAGCTTGAGGGGAAATTTAAGGAAACTCATTTTGCTGAAATCAAGGATGTGTTTTCAGATGCAATGAGGTTTTATCAATGGCAAGGACAACTGCCGACAGCCGAAGCGGTTTGTTTTTGTCTTCCCTCTGAAAATAGCACCTGTGCATTTTGAAAACTAAATGAGACGGTGCTGCTCGGGGGCATTTTCTGAGCCACAAACAGTTATTGTGTTTTCCAAGAGGTTTGTTTTTAATTCTCGCTGCCACCCTCCCCCCCACATTCATGCACACACAATCCCCTTGTAATTCCATTTGTTGGACACTGTAATCAAATGAGAGGTAAGTACTCTCCAGCAAACAACAGCAAGTGTTGGGAAGGCATTGTGTTGTGCCAGCCAGAATCTACTTGAACATACAGAGATTTATCTGTGCTGTTTGTGACGTTCTGGGAAATCGCATCCTGCAGTTGTGATAGTCACTGTATTTGGTGGGTTTTTTTTCTGAGGTGAACAAACAAAAACGGCCATCAAAACAGACATCGCCCAGGGAAAGAGTGGTGTGTCTTTATCAAAGGGATGCACACTTCTTCAGCTAAAATTATATCAATTTGGTCCAAAATTTGTCAGGGGACAATTAGTGAAAAGGTGAAAATGTCAGCATCCTTGTATTTGCATGAAGAAAGAAAGAAAGAAAGAAAGAAAGAAAGAAGCTTTTATTTCAAATTTAAGCAGCAATAATTGTCTGGGATGTTTCTGTTCTTGTCATTCATTTAATTGGCCAAAAGCCTCATTCTCAATTTGTAATAACTTCCAAGCCGACTCTTTTGCATCTTTTTTGTTTACATATAATAAAGCAGGAAGAGGCTCCTCATGGCTGAACGTGTCATTTTTTGCCTCAAATGGGTTCAAATCCAGCCTGACACCATCGTTGTCTTCCCCCTGTCCCTCTCAATTTCTCTTCTCTCTCTCTACTTTGAGCTTCATGATAAAGACCAAAAAAAAAACAACTGTACAAATATGGGCATTTGCTGTTTCTACTGCTGAAGGACTAAAGCCAGGACCGGTGGAAGCTTTTAAAAGACGCCCTGAGTGGCTTGTGCTCCTAACTTTCGCATGCTGTATTTTCGTGGATGTGACACATACACACGCTTCTGCCTGGATGCCTCTGATGCAGCATGATGGGAATCACACTGGCCATTTGGTAGGAGCTGGAGTGGAACTAATGGCTGTCGAGGTGCAAGGATCCCTTGCACAGGTTAATTAGGCTTGTATATTCTGCTGTTGTGACATCCATTCCCCCTGCCTGCCGGCGGCTGCAGCTCTCGGCACCCACTTAACGGTAAATCCCCCTGACCATTAACCGTCCAGACCAATCAAGGTTTGGAACATGTGTTGTTTGGCCTTTCCCGCTCGCTGTCCAGAGGTATAACACCAGAGCTCCTCTTGAGCTGTTTGGAGTTTTTTTATTTTTATTTTTTTTAAATCCTGAAACAAGCAACCTGGGCTGAAAGCCTCATCTCTGGCCTGGGGAAATATTCAAGGTGTTAAAAGGTGTTATGTCAGCCCTGCTAGTTGTTATCCATTTGCAATAAGAGCATGCTTCATTTTTACTCACAGAGGATATTGCTTCTTCCAGAGAAACACTTTTTATGTGTTCAGTCAGTTTTATTCTTCCAAATGTTGACTGATAATACAAATAAAGTCATATTGTTACCTCCTGCAGATGATATGAGAATAGTTTGTGCATTTTATTGTATATTACCTTTTTCTGAGTGTGTTGAGTTGTAACAAGGCTGTGGAGCATACAAAGATTTGACATGCTGTGTTTGCTTGAAAGTGCGTGTCCTTGACTGCTCTGCCCTGTTAGTCTGAGGCTACCGACGTTTACCTTGAGTTTAGATACACAGAGTCCAACTTAGAGGCTTCTCCTATCTCTTTTATACACTCTCTCTCTACATAGCGCTGGGTCTGGTTAATCATTGCACCTACTGTGTGCTATAGGTTGCAGAAAGCGGTGCAAGTATTGTAGTGTGTTAGAAAATGAGCGTGTCTCTTTGTATACAGTATATGGGGAGTGAGAGAGAGAGAGTAAGAGGGACAGGACACTAGTGTGACGCTAATGCTTTAGGTAAGAGTGTGTGCTCACCCACGTGCATGGCAGCCACTCCAGTGTGCCTGGACACGCGCGAAAAACCTAATGAACTCACAGAACCAGGCCTGCTCGTATTCTCTGGTAATAGGCTAACATATCTGGCACACTCACAGGTATTTGGTGTAGTAGACTTCCCTGCCACATGCCTCATGACTACTATCACTTTCAAGGACCATTCCAGTGCTACTGATCTATAAAAATCTATAAAAAAAAAAAGATTGCCTTTATTGCCTTAAATTTCCCCTTAAGAACATCAAAATTAGGACAATATTTTTTTCCCTGTATTGTACGACAATGTCACAAACATATCCATAATTATATTGAGAGAAATATTGAAGCCATTAGTCTTTTGCATAATTTTATTGACATTTTTCTGTAATTCAGTAGGACATATTTGGGATCTCT
Source organism: Myripristis jacobus (assembly GCA_900302555.1). NCBI lineage: Eukaryota > Metazoa > Chordata > Actinopteri > Holocentriformes > Holocentridae > Myripristis > Myripristis jacobus. The sequence continues at coordinate 3,816 of OMLB01015060.1, forward strand.
GCTAGAATGCAAAATAAACCCCTGTGGGTTTGAATAAAGCTCAGCCACAGCAGCAATGATAAGCCTACCAATGGGAGAGGCAGAATTTAAGAGGTTAAATCATACCAGTAATCACATATGGCAACATCTTATGTTTTATGGATATTTGCGTTTATATAAGGCCTGTTGTCGGTAAAGTCAGTGTATACAGAGTCACAGCTGGAGAATGGGGTTGACTGTTGACTCTGTTATGACCCGTACATGCCTGAAGGTGTTAGGGGTGCGAGTCGGTGCTGTGATCTCAGCTGGACCGGTCTTGACCCCAATGCCAGGTCAGATTAGCGTATTTTCTGATCCCTCGGGGCACGCAGTCAGTCTGCATCCTGTGGTCATTATAACAAACAGACCATCTAGCGAGTATGGCTCAGAACCTCTTTGGCTTAGATACTATCTGAAGTCTGACTTCCAGAGGAGTTTAGTTAATGTTCGGCAGACATTTAGACTGAGTGGAACCTCCTTGTGGCTTTTTCAACCCGGTCTTGAGAAGCTTGTTGACATGCTCAATCACTGCTGACTAATAAGCCTCTGTTTTCGATTGTTTGAGGTTTTCCCTAACAACATACAGTACATACAAGCATCCGTCAGGAAACATTATACTCTTATCTCTTTGACAAAACACCACCAGAAACCATTCCACACACATCAACATGAACCTGTCCTCCTCCCCGCCAAGAGACTGGAACAGAATGGAATTTGAAACGTTTTAGCCAAAAATGTTTCCATGGTCAAGGTGTTTTTTGCAGAAACGTTTCAGATTTCGTTCAGTTCTCCGGCTTCATCCAAAAGGAGTTTTGGTGCGTGGATCGATACACAGGTGAGTGAACTTTGGTTTAGACTTTAGAGGCATAACAACCACACTCCAACAAGCAAACGCTACCAAACTTTAACATTAAAATGGACAGCAGCCAACTGTGAGCTAGTGCAGCGCCGCTGAGCCGCAGCTGCTTCGTTGGTGGGACAAACAACATTTCCTGGAGGTTTTTGGCATGGGCTGGATATTCTGGGCAGTGCGGACATGTCCTGTGTGGCCCATTCCTCTGCTTCATTCAGCTGTGCCCCGTGCTAATTGGCTCTAGTGAAGCCTGACAGCAGGTTGTGAGGTGTGAGTGATTGGGCTCGGACGGATCAGCTGGGACTGGTCAAGTTCCACGGCCTCACGGCAGATATCCTTTCACCTCCACTGTTTTTTTTTTTACCAGGGCCTGTGTGGAATAAGCGATGACCTGGGTGGGCGTCAGAATAGCCTCAGATTAGGCTATTCTCTGTATTTGACTTGTGTTCCAATTCAGTCCAAGCCCTCGAATCTGGGTTTCGAGCCAGATACAAGTGCTGTTTAATTGTTTGTAGTGTGATAAATATGACCCTACCTTTTCCTGTTTTGATCTCTCTGCTATGCGTGGCCAAGTTGAGCTGAGGTAATTATTGCTGTGAGCTTTGATGGATTGTGTGTCTTTGTGTCATCCAGGTAGTGTGGCAGGCCTAGATAAGCCCCCTTATGAGGTGAACCCTCTTCCTCGTCCCTCTGTAACCCCTCCCAGCAACAACAGCAGGAACAAGGGATGTCGCGGATGTGCCTCCTTCTGGCAATACTCACCGTCTCCTCCAGCATCCAGGTGGGTCACATACTCTCACACACACACACACATACCCATGCTGCTTTTCCACTGCATGGTATGGCTCATCTTGACTCAACTCTACTCGCTTTTGGTATCAGGTACTTTTCTGGATGTTGTTTTCCCACTGCAAATGTGTTCTCGATTCTCGGTATGTGGCTGTGCATCACAGCAAGGAGACAAATTTTGTTTCAGAAGAGGCTGAAGGCAGCAACACCAAAAACTGCTGGGAAAAAAAAACACCAGGAGAGTTCAAATGTGAAAGGATGCAGTGGTTTACAGTGCTTTCATGTCACCTTTTAGTATCAGCTCAGCGTGCTTGGAACACCAACGAGGTGATACCAAAAAAGTACCAGGCGCTACTCACAACTTTTGCCAAATGGAAAACTGAAAAAGGTGAATAGAGTCGAGTCGACTTGAGCTGTGGATGGATGGTGGATGTGGTGGATATACACACACATACACAACACATATACTGTACATATGGCGGACATGCTCAAACACACACACACACACACACACACACACACACTCACACGCTCACAAGCTTTTCCCAGTAGGAAAACAGCCTCCAATAGGTCTGCAATCTCCCACAAGTCACTACCCTTTAGAGTGTGGGAGAGGCCCAGTTTTCTCAGGGAACAGCTGGAGAGCCGTGGTGTTAAAGTCTAAACAAACTGTGTCCCTGGTGTGTTAATGACACCAGTGTCCAGTGTCCAGTGAGACAGCCTGTCGTGCTGCGACCACACCACAACTCCCCCAAACTGATAACACATTACAGTGGGGAACAATGTCATCTTGATGGATTGCATCCCCAACATGAAGATGGGTCATTTACCATTACTGTATATATGAAGTGAAGTTAAAAAAGAACTGCAAATCTACATATTGTGTTATCCTTTGTTTGCTTGGAGCTGTTATTCCCAACATTTTCCCTTTCTTCTTGATTAAACTATACAAATAGTTCCTGAACGAAACACCGTCCCAGTGTTAGTGGACCTTTGTGAGTATGTATCTCCGTATGTGCTATTCCCTTACCTTAGGTGTCCTCTGCCGTTATCCTGGATAAGCTGGCGGAGAGCTGGAAATTGTACAGGGAGGAGTGCACCCGCAACAACAGCCGAGATCCGCCGAGCACCGGTGAGCGTCGGTGCTATGCGCTTTTTACATTTACATTTTAGTCATTTAGCTTGTGCCGTTATCCAGAGCAACTTGCAAAAGGTGCAGCGTGAGAATAAACTTCAGCTTCTACATCATCTCCAAAGCCCTGACAATATTCCCTGTAACCAGAGACTGATCATGCTGCAAGACTGAAGTTCTGGGAAACTAAATAAGAAAGTAGGAACTACACTTAATATACACACAGAGCAGAAAATCAGTGTAAGAGCAGCCTAGTGTGATCAGCCTAGACCAGGTAGCAGCCGTTTATTTTGCAATTTGGCTGGTCAGACCAAACAGGGGATCAGCCTGGACCTAAGTTGGGGAGGAACTTGACTAACGGACCTGCAAAAAATTTAATTGAATACTCCTGCCCTGTGACTTTGATTTCTCTAGGCCAATGATGGCTGAAGATAATGAGTTAGGGCTGTAAAAGAAAAAAAAAACACTTGTTTTCCATGCTTTGTTCCCCCAGGCTTGGTATGCAACAGGACCTTTGATAATTACGCCTGCTGGCCTGATGGACTGCCTAACACCACAGTCAGTGTGTCATGCCCATGGTATCTGCCGTGGCACCATAAAGGTAATTGCACAGTGTGGGTCAGAGGAGACTCACACCGTATGAATGCCCCGCTGATGCCAAGTCACTTTTAATATATAGTGGACAGTAGCCTGCAGTAAATTAGAGGTTGCTAATGTAAGTGTTTGTGTGTGTGTGTGTGTGTGTGTGTGCTGTAGTCCATCAGGGCATGGTGTATCAGGAATGTGACGCAAATGGCCAGTGGGTGACTCTGAAGAATACCAGCGAGTGTGAAACTATTGAGCCGGGACTGGTAAGAGTTGTTTTTCTCGTCATCGTCGTGGAAAAGTGTTTTTTTAAAGTAGTCTCTATGAAATCAGATTGAGATCACATATTAGAATCACTGTTACTGTTAAAAATATTTGAAATTGCTGTATATGTATGGATACTGAGTGACATGTGTTTCTATTTGCAACAGTACTATGGGGCAATCCTCACTAAGTTTCGGATCATGTACACCGTGGGCTATTCCTTATCACTTGTGGCTCTGGTGTTGGCGCTTGGCATCCTCATATTCTTCAGGTAATAATGAAATGTCATCTGAAATTAACACCAAAGGCATGCAGGATTCTCTCATTAAAACTGTGCATCGCTGTGAAATTAATTGTGACTTGCAAACCTGTAAGGGTAGTAATGGTGTTAAACATTGTCTTTTCAAACTGCTATATAACCCCAGTGAACTGTTTCTGCTTTCATTTGACCAACTTGGTAGTGAAATCCGCTGAAAATGTTCCTTTACGTTTGGTTCTGCATTGAATTCAGCAGGGAAGGAAAATAATGACATATCCTGATACCAAGTAGTGCTATTGCAATTCATTTGAGATAGATTTTAGTGGGAGGATGGGGACGTTGGAAAATTTAGTTTAGTTTACCGTTATTTTCTACCATTATCCAGGAAGTTGCACTGCATGAGGAACAACATCCACATGAACCTGTTTGCCTCCTTCATCCTGCGAGCGCTGTCCATCCTCATTAAAGACGCTCTGCCCGAGGCTCCCGCTCTAATGACATCACATGACATCAGCAGCGACCAGGAGCAGGGTTTCCCCAGGGCGTCGATACCTCCAGTGGAGCTGCTGGTCAACAATGAGGTCATTAATGAGAGCTTTGGCTAAGCAGTAGGCTAGGAGGGGCCATGGAACAATTCAAAGCAGAATGAAATAATCGTGAAGTATGGTCAAAAACAGTATCGCTGTAATGAAAAAGCTTAATAAATCTTGTACCTCTATGAATAGTAATAATAAGGATACTAATATTCAAGGGTGAAGAGTATGGCACTTTCAACTGCACAGTGTTTATCTGATGGCTGCAGCTAGTAGTTACTTTGCAGAATATGTTTTTGCACGCAAAACAAAAATGTAATGCATTATTGGAGTTTAATCTGCATGCACTAGTATTTAGAGCACTTAGACCTACAGTGTTAAAATGCCTCTTACATGTAAATACACCAATAACACTCTAAAAGGAGCCAAGTAGCCAATGTCTACTTTTTATTTTTCAGTACTTTTTACTGCTACTGCTTCTTCAAAGCTTTTAATTCCCTTTTCCTGTAAAGTAAAAAAGTAAAATTTTGAATGCAGGATTTTATCTTGTATTGCAGTATTTTTCCATTGTGATAGCGGTACTTTTACTGACTAAAATGGGATTTCAATTTGAGGAAGAGTACCTTCTCCACCACCACTAGTATTTTACCAATCAGTTATTGTTGTGGGCAGCATAGGAGTTGTGATTTTGCTTAGTGCATTTATGAAAACAAATAATCGTAAGTAATTTGAATGAAATGATAACCAATCACAGGTGTGGTTATTGGATATTCTACAACCCAGATCTGACTCAGCCAACCAGAAATGAGGACGAGAGCTATTAGAACCTATAGTGAAAACATGATAGTCAAATCATTCGCAACTACAGTAAAAAAAAAAAAAAGTTCAGCGTTACTTGCTTTTTTTTCTCTTTATGAATGAGATTGTCAATGCTGTCTCTGTTGTAGGAAACAGTCGGCTGTCGCATTGCCACGGTGATGATGCAGTACAGTATTATGGCCAACAGCTACTGGCTGCTGGTGGAAGGCATCTACCTCCATAACCTCCTGGTCATTGCTGTCTTTACCGAGAAGAACTACTTCAACATCTACCTGTGCATTGGCTGGGGTGAGCAGCATGTGTGTGTGTGTGTGTGTGTGTGGTGGTGAGGGGATCATGTGTGTCTACTGCCAGTGTAATAACCTCAGGTATACTAGTTAATTATAGGCCGTGTGATACCTTTTATGAAATGCAGAACTTAAGCCCGACCAGATAATGTATAAGGCTATAATGATGGCAAAATAACTGCTTTGCCCTTTGACTGCTCTCATCTCTTCACAGGCACACCGTTAATATTCCTTGTGCCCTGGGTGATAGTTAAATACCTTTATGAAAATCAAGAGTAAGTGCTATCTCTCTGTTTCTCTCTGTTTCCCTCATCTCTGTCTCTTTCCGTTCTTTTGTAGTCCATCCTTAACAACCTTCTGAGGTAACCTTGAGTGGGAAGACATAATTCATATCATAGGTGCCACGCATTTTAATGTAGCTGACCATCGTTGCTTTCATACTCAAAACAGGGAGATGCACCAACAAGCTCAGTTTCTCCAGTACATAGCACCAGCACAGCTTTAATCAACCTATTCTCTATAAACAGATTCCACATACATTTATGTGTCTGTAGGCGAGGGACAAGGGACATTCTGGATGCCATTTGTAGTAGGAGTAGTTTCCATTTGTAATCCAAGTATTTTTTTTTTTTAAGCAGGTACACAGTCCATGTAGGGAGTGAAGGAGAGAGTACTGGCCAAATATTGTCTCAACATAAATACCCACTAGAAGTATCAGTGTTTGTATATTGTGTGGAGCAATGTTCGAGTCATGTAATAAAAGAAACCGAAATGGAGACTGAAACAGAAATGGAAGTGAGCAGCTAGCAGTTACTTTACTGGATTTTGTTTTCCACTGCAGACAGCGCCCCCTCATGGTGCTCTGAAGCCCCGCTGGTTGCTGGTGGGCATGCTGACGAGTTTTTCTCCCCTTCTTTACCAGAAAGTCAACAAGGCCAACTCGAAATGGCCGCTTCACATGAACAATATTAGTGTAACTAAGATCTGCGCTGAAAAATATCTTTTTTTTTTTTTTTTTTACATGGATAGATTATCAACTATGATCCACTTTGATGAATGCCGCTTTGGCATTTCCTGATTGTACACAGACAGCGTCCACCTTGGCAGGACGCAGCCTGGACAACAGCACCACATCTTGGCTACATGCACAGCACATGTGAGCGAGTGACCACTTTGCCACACATAGCCCATGGTGGCAGTACTGTGTGCACCATGGGAAAAAAAAAATTGGAAGAGGCTTTTTCTCCCAAGCATATAATTTACTGTGGTGTTTCTTTATACTTGATGGTCAATTAAACACATAATCATAGGATAGGAAGTTGGCTGTGACCAACCGTCTTTTGTCTTCTGCAGGGTGCCAAATAAAAAACCACATCACCACACGTTGTGCTGACAGTTTGGCTTTCAAGCTCTCAATATTTCATTCTGTCATTCAGACCCCAAAGTTTCTATTATGCAGTCTGTTCAATGTCTTATGCACCCACTTCAGCAGCAGCAGAGTGGAGTGTAAGGGATTGTGAAGCTGCACTCCTACACCTTTGACAATTTGTGTTGTTATGTAAAGCTCTCAGAAGACAAGGCCCCATGCGGTATTGTGTGTTTCCCACTCTGGCAGACTTGGAGAGGAAATGCCTGTCTGTCTTGTTTAGCTGCCAGGGGATTGGAGGATATGTTTTAGTTTGCAGCAGGAGGCAAAAAGAGCGTGACTGGACATGTTAGATGCAGCTAGCCATCCCCACAATCGTGAATTATGTTACATGGAAGCACGGGACGCCTCAGTGATATTTCTCCAATTCTTCTCTCATAGGTGCTGGGAGCAAAATACTAATATGCATTACTGGTGGATAATCCGTTCCCCTATACTGCTGGCAGTTGTGGTAATATCCCCTTCTTCTTTGTCATTTTTTTTCTAGCATAGTAGTGATTGTTTCTGCAACATTTAATAAAGTTCACTTGAAAAATTCTCCATCTTAACAAGTTTTGTAGTCTCATATTCTGCGTTAAAATCTGTTTTTTCTTTCAACAAGCAAAAAGAATTGACCAGTGGGATGAGATAATCTAGGCTGTTTCCAATCCAGTTTACACTACACTAAATATGTTGAGACAAGGCAAAATAAGGGAGATCAACCCACTAGTGTGAAGAAAATGACACTGGATTCAAGTAAATTCCTGACATAATTTGATTAGCATTGGAAACGAGTGGGATTACCTCATCCGACTGGCACTTATTTTAATAAAAACAGTCCTTTAATATTGAATATGAAACTAAATGACTGATGATGGATTTTTTTTTTTTTTTTGCAGTGTGGTATGTGAGGTGGTGGGTTAGTTTAATACCAGCGCTGCAGTCTTAAAAAATATGTCTTTCATGTAACTTCCAACCATACATTCCCTTTTATCTGCTCAATATTCTTTACATTGCGATATAATACGAAAGGGACCTCCATTATACATGAAGTATGAAAGGTTATCAGTGCTGTAGGCCTTGCAGCTGGGGATATTCGCAGGAGTAGGTGTGCTGATTAAAGGTCAGTTCTGAGTTTATATAAAAGTCAGATTTGTCATGGCTCTCTTGTCAGGTCAGTTCCACAGGCGTCCCAGCACTTTCCATGCATTAATCGTACTCTCAAGTGGCCTGTATCTCACAGGAATTCCTGTGTTTGAGTTTTTGCATGAACGGGAGGGTTGGTTCCTGCTAGTCGTTCACATAGGTCCCAAGACACACTGCCTCCCTCTTTATCATGGCCCTGCCATGTCAAAGATGGTCACTGTAATGCACACTTTAAATGTGTGTGTAATTGCAGTTTCTCCAGGAATATGTGATTTTGCGATTGCAACAATCAGTGAAACTACAACCCATCGCAGTTATGGTTGCAATTTTACAGAATGACAGTGACTGGATTTTTATGCGTGAAATGGCCGAATCGACAGAGTGCTTCTGATCTCGCCAATCAGCAGCCTTTGCTTTGTACAAAATGGTCTAATCAACCACATGTCTTGCTTGGTCTTGTGTCTACCTTGGATGGAAGGAGAGGATGGAGGAGAATTCAGAGGTCATGTCTCAGTTTTGTTCACATCTACAGGTGCAATAAGTTCAGTGCACTTTGCTTTTCCATTTATTCTTAATTACACTTGTTTATCATGAGTCTTTGGTTTGAATTCAGAAGAATTAAGAAGAGCACACGGTCTACCTCAGCCTTTTCATTGAAGCTATATGGTTTTATAATACTGAAATTTTGAAATTGGCTCATTTAATTTGGCACTTAGTGGCTGATGCTGAATTGAAGGTATAGCTGTCCAAGCACATTACTTTCCTTTCTTCTAAAGGAAATTGTTGTTGCCGATGTTTTTTTTTTTCCTGTTCAGAAAATAAACAGGATGAGCTGTGATGTGCTGTGATAAGCTTATTAAGACAGGAAATGATTATGTATGATGGTAGACATTTTTAGGTAACTCTGTAGTGCAACTTTAAAATGATTTTTCCCCCACTTGCAATTTTTGCCCGTTCCTGCAATTTTACTTCTGCAATTTTCTTTGACAAACAGCACTGCATAATCAAGCATTTCTGTAAAATTATCATAAAAAAGGTGTCACAGAATCCTGGAGTGATTTAAATTGTATTTAAGACTCCGGTCAGCTCAGTATGTAAATGGAAAAAAGGTCAGACTCCCAGGGGTGAATATCCAGCTTTAAAATGTCAGTGGTAGCAACAGCGTCTCCATGAAAACGAACTGAACTTTTGGATGGCCTGCTGTGTGTAATAATGTAACGAATGCTGTCTGTTTTAAGCTGGTAATGCAAAAATTGCTTTTTTTTGTGCGTGTCTGCCTTTCACAGATCAACTTCCTCATCTTTATCCACATCATAGAAATTCTGGTGTCAAAATTACGAGCACACCAGATGAGATACACAGATTACAAGTTCAGGTGAGCTCAAACTTAAATAAAGTTTTTCCTGTTTACATGCATTTTCTGTACACTCTAACATCTCTCTCTCTCTCTCTCTCTCTCTCGTCATTGCAGGCTGGCTAAGTCAACTCTTACTCTGATCCCACTGCTGGGCATCCATCAGGTGGTCTGTGTTTTTCTGACAGATGAATACACCGAGACCACCACCACTTTGCGTCTCATCAAGATCTTCATTGAACTCCTCTTCTCCTCCTTCCAGGTCAGACTCTGCGGTCAATTGAACGGAGAAGCCAGTTGGTCATAAGATAAAGTGGAAGATACAAAATCGCGGCTGAGAATTATAATTATCTCCTAATCGAATCAAATGCAGCACCAGAGCTGTTGCGTCAGGCATTACTCGCCATATAAATGCACTTTCCTGTGTCATACTTTCAGCGCTGTCATTCCAGAGGTAGTAGCGGTGGTGGATGAGCCTGTTAAGACATACTGACGATATTGATTTTCCCTTACCCCGGACAATAGAGAAGTGCTGTATTTTTTTTTTACGTGATGTCAGGAGAGATTATATTAACATGATGTGCTGTCCAACTGGCTGTCTCGCACGGTGACATAATGACAGTGACCTTTCAGCTTAAGGGACACAGCTGACATGTGTCACGTTCACAGCCAACCACCCGGGGAACTGCTGTCATGAAGAAAGAGCAGGAGAGAGAGAGACAGGTTATCAAATGTATCGCAGGCCATTTGTAACATTTAATCTTTAAAATGCCGCATAAAAAGGGTATATTTTTAGTGACATTCATTGTTGTAAATTTACCAGTAACTTAAAAGAGTTTGCTTGTTTTTTTGTTTTTTTTTAAATAAGTACTAATCACTAATTTGGCTGTTCCTAGTTACTTTTGTGTTCTAACAAGTAATTGTTTAATAAGTCCTTCTCAAAACGAGTCACTTTTCTAACATGTGATATAAATAGGCATGTTTGAGATATCTGATTACATCTGGATGTCTAATGGACTACATTAGATATCTACTTTTCACATTAAGAAATTGAAATTTGAAATTTTTGTTCAAGTACAAATTTTAAGAGTGCCTAGTAACAATAAAATAAGTACCAGTATGTATTAAACAGTTATAGCACTATTTAAAACAAAAAAGTGACTAGTGACAGCCAAATTAGTGGCTTGTCCTTCTTTAAAGAGAACTGGTAACTATTTTTAGTTACTAGTAAAAATTAATTTGTGGCTAAGTCACATCATGCTTAGCGACTAGTAACTGGAAGAACTAAAAAATATGCAAAAAAGTGTCTAATTTTTAGGGACTAGGCATTTGAAAAATCAAATGTTAAAAAGGCCTGCAATATAAATGTTACATTGTGAAAATTGGAAACTGTAAGCCACACTGTGAAGAAACATGACATTAGTGGATTGAAGGGAACTGACTTGGAGTTGTTGCCTCCACAGGGTCTGCTGGTGGCTATCTTGTACTGTTTTGTCAACAAAGAGGTAAGTCTCGTCTTTCACATGCTGACACACTTCTGTCAACTCCCGACTCCCGCCGCTCTCATCAGTAACGCTCGTCTCTCTGCTGCCTTCAGGTGCAGTCGGAGATCCTGAAGAAGTGGAAGCGCTGGAAGCTGGGCAGGAACATCGAGGAGGAGTACCGCCACACCTACAGCCACCCCTCCAACATGAAGAGCGGCAGCCTCCTAAACCACGTCCCTCAGCTGCCCCACCTCCCAGACATCGCGGCCACCTCCAGCCCGGCCTGCAACCCCGAGGAGAAGCACATGCTCGTGGCCGGCTGCCACAACGGCACAGTCCACGGTAGGGGAGGCAGCCAGTGCACCTCCATGCCGTACGAGGGAAACAGCAACTGCACCCTAGTGGAGGACATCAGTCTCTTGGACAAAGTGCAGAGTTACGAGGCTCCCAGAGAGAGCGTGGAGAGCCACATGTGAAGGGCATCAGGAAGGAGGAATCCTTGAAGAAAGTTGGAGGGCTTTCAGCTCTCGTCTGGCTCTGGCACGCTGCCCAGGGTGACTGTGATGAGGCAGCGTGAGCCGAGCTGATAGAGTCATCTGTCAGATCGGTGTTGGACCGAGATCAGTGTCACTTGGAGACAGAGCAGCACTCAGCTCTCTGCACAGCCAGAGAACGGAGAACAATGCAGCAGACATCCATGTCGAAGTGTCTGACGTGCTGGGAGCCACATGAATGGATTTGTTTGGATGAATGATGTGAGACGGCACAGGAAAGTGCTGCGTGTTGAACACTGTGTCGACAACAGTAACTCAAGGGCACATGGACCTATGGCGTGTAAATATGAAATGATAAGACTATCAAAAAAAAAAACAAAAAACAAGAAAGAACGAAAAAACTGAAACACTGAAACCTCAAGTAACAAAAAATACACAGGCTGTTTGCTTGAGCCTCTGATTTGATTTGTGCTGTGTATCAGATGTATGTTTTGTGGTACTGGAGATAAAAGACAAACTGGACATTGAACTTGTGTTAAACAGACACACACACACACACACAAAGACCAAATGTGGCAGGCCTTATGCCTTGATGGCATTTGTAAAAGAGTTCCTTGTCTGTCACACTTTGATAAAAAATGTACAGAAAAAGAAAATAACATGTGGACTGTACCTTAAACTGTAAAGTAACCGCAGTGTTCTTCAAGCGGCCCCCCTCCAGAACCCATGAGAAACTGGCAGCTGCTCTCACGAGGTGATTCCCGGCTTACCTATAGACAAGAGGTCATGAGAAAACCACTCAAGAGCTACTACTAAAATGATCATCACTTAGGTATTTCATAGAAATCAAAGATCTCATCAAAAATCTAAATATTGAATATGGCAAGGAGTGTTATAATTGTAAATGTCTCAGTGTGTCAAGGTGTGATCTCAACAGATATAGGTTAAAACATGCATCAGTGTGCTTTCTGAACTTACACATGGCAGTAACACACTCATACCCTGAAGTGAGAGCTGATGTGGGAAACTGTGCACTCAAATTAAGGCTAAAAATACTTGATAGATCGACATCAACTGTAATGGCATATATGCACAGGGTGTGAATCCAGCACTGTGACTCAAAGTTACATGTCACCTCCGGCACGACGGTAGCTATCTATTCAAGGAAATGTGATTTTGCTGCGTCGGATACGAGCCTCCTGTCAAGCATGCAGATTGTGCAAATGAAGTCACCTTAAGTGGTGTGAGTCACTGGGCCAGAGAGCCATATATCACATCTGTGTCTCTGCTGTGTGAACCCTAAAAGTGAGACAGACTCCGCTATAACTGCATGGGCCTTAGAGGTCAGCTCACTGTTTGTTTTATTATTATTATTATTTTTTTTTTCTGTAAACTTAGACTTCATCTTGGAGTTTAGACAAGCTACAGTGCCACTCTCCAGACTCAGTATTTAACACTCTGCCTTTCTCCTGTCTGCACGGACCTCGAACAAAACCCTGCCACCTGAAAAGTAGAACAAAATACAGCTTCTCCAATAAGCGTTTCAGACAAATATTCATCGCTCACAAAGCCTTGCCAGTGTGGACAAGGAAACACAAAACAAGTGGTACTTCTGCGACTGAACACATTCCTTTTCAAGAAGGGAACATAAATTGTCCTTTGAGTTGTCAAAGCATTTTGTGAGCGCCGACTCAACTTGACTACATTATGTATGATTATTTTGCACAATGTTAATTTATAACAGGTAAATACTGTATGTATCTGTGTTTGTACAACTGATTTATTTGATTGCTGTCAATACGAGCTACGCATGCATGCCTCTGTGTGCGTGCGTGTACATGTGTGTGTGTGCAAATATATTTTCATGTGTGTACTGGCTGTATTGTACACATCCAAATAGGTAAAAATGTGTAGACAGATGAATCACTTTGGCTGTTCAGCGGTAAATTGGAGGCATTACAGCTGCGGTGCCGTCGGTTTCAGTCATAGCAGCTGTGAAGTTAATATGAGGCAGTGGGAGTGGCTTCGCGCAGAGATCAGAGGTCACCCCGAGTCGGTCCCTCTTGTCTCTGTCTATCTATATGACAAAACAGGACGTTCCCAGAGCTCATGCCCATTTAAGGCGTCAGGAAGAGACGCAGCTCTGCCTGTTGTTGTCAAATCCATTCTCGGTGTGATTCCCCCCGTAATTTTGTTTAGTACCACAGAGCTAAATGAGGGCGCAGCGGCGGCGTGCTGTCATTCAGATAATGGCTCCTGTTTTTTCTGCAGCTTGCATATTTACACCTCAGACAGGTGTGGTGCTGATTTGGGTTAACGCCAGGTGAGGCTTTTTCTCATGAACATCTGCTGAGGACTGTAACAGACGAGGAGACGGCGAGCGCTCAGACTTGAGGCGGCAGAATGTGACGCGCGCACTGGCGCCACTGTTGGTCAGAGGTGAATTTACAGTGTTTCGACTTGTTTTGCACAGCGGGAGAGGTGTTGCAGCTGTAACACACGATAAAAAGAGCGAGAAGTTAAAATAGTAAAATAGGAAGAAGTCCGTCCAGCTCATGGAATGCAGTAGCGTTATTTCAGAGTAATATATGTATTTCTACACCCTAACCAAGCCATGACCACAGCGGTGTATTTTTTGAAGCCAGCAACCTGGGTCACTCCCCTTTCTGGACCAAAGCGGTTCTGTCTGAATGTATTCTTTACAAGGCCGGAGCAACTATGTACAATTTCACCCTCTCCTCAAGGTGGTGATGTATATTTGGTGTGATAAACCGAACACTGGACAATAAAACTGATACGTGTTCAGGTGTACACAGTTCATCACACTTTCTGTTCTCTTACCACACCTTATCCAAATGGTAAATCAATAAATTATGTATATGGGAAAAAAAAAAAAAAAGATTCTGATTTGCTGTGCTTTTTGTATTGGTGAGTGAGTGTCAATAATGTTCAAATAAAAAAAAAAACGAGAAAGCAGGTAGTCCACTGTACTAATCTTGTCTTTCTTCACTCGTTGGTGATGTCAGCTCTAGCGGGAAGCTGGCTGGCTGGCTGAATGCCTGGTTGCCTTGTAGGAGAGGTGAGTATTGATTGTACCCCGCGGTCAGGCGCTGTCCACAGCACACAGTGTTCCTTATTGCCTGGCCACTGGCCACCAGATAGGTCAGCTCACACTGCCCCATTAACCCCTCGCTCTCAAGAAAACAATGTGTTTGTAGTGGCTACTCGTGGCAGGGCTCCACATGCTGTAGTAGAGTGAGTAAAGACTGGCAGAACAGGCAGCTTTGACTTAAAGAAATGTGCCGACGAGGAGGGCAAACAGACAAAAGACAAAAGATGACAAAAGAAAACTATACATAGGAGTCCAAACTGGTGCTGGTGAGAGTGAATGAAGAAGAAAAGGAGGGTTTATAACAATCCGACTGAAAATAAATCATGAAAAATAACATGTAATCAGGAAAAAACGCATTAAATTAACACACCCTTTAAACACTACATATATTAAAAATATATAAACAACTAATTTAAATCATAAATAAATAATGAGCAGTTTTATCCCATGCCAGCCCATCTTCTTAGACCATAAGGTGGCGCTGATTCAGCAAACAGCAGGTGATCAGAGCGTAATATTGAAAGCAGAGGCAGGGCTGGGCTGCACTTCAGCAAACATCTTCACTGGTGCTCTGAACAAAAAACAATTTGGCCTATTCAAAAAGCAATCACTTAAAAGAGACATGGAGCACATCCAAAAAATAAATTGAACTTGCACATGCAGGCCAAGGAAAATGAAATTACGTACCGCAGAACACAGACCAACAATTTAGATTATGCCATGGCAAAACATGATGTGGAGGCTGAGCATGACTCACCATTTACCCTTACACGCTTTTGGTGCAGAGATTCACTCCAGTGAAGCAGGGCGGTGATTTTCTGAGAAGACTGGCACAAGCAGAGACGCTCTGAATTTAGTAAAAGCAAAGATCCCAAATGGGATAAATTACATTTTAGCCTGAAGTGCTTTTTCTGTTTTTGTCAAGTTTAAGGAAAATCCTTCTGCACTTGCTACAATTCAAATAATTCTGACCTTTATCTTACAACTTTTGCACTCTATCAACTGTTTAATCGGTGTTATAATGGTAACTGTTTACTACAGACTTTTGAATATTGCACTGAAATCTGTATTCTGCTGCGTTCAGGACATGATGCTCTGATCTGTGTTTTCATGCTGATTAGAAGTTGTTGCCTTGCATACGCTGACACTAATTTTGTTTTGTTGTGTTTTTGGATAATGGTTTATATTTCTGTGAGTTTGAACCAGATGTTGATGTCTGTATTAACAAAGCCTATAGAGCGACTACAAGGCTATTTCTGGTTAACCATATCAAGTGAAGTGAAGTGAAAAGGATCCTGGAGAATGGAACTGGCCACAAACAGCAATACTCAGATACTAACGGCATTTAAATCTGATTTTGTTGTTGATTCTTATGTGCTCTGATGAAGCTGAATTTATGCCATGTAATTAACTTAATGTAAACCAAGAACTCTGCCTTATACTTCATTTTTGGATGTGCTCCATGTCCATTGACATTTATCAGAAAACAACATTGTTTGTGACAACGTGCATGGCACATACGCATAGTTTAAAGGACCATACCTGTGATTTTGAATGTTTGGCCTGTTTACTACATTTTACATTGCAACAAACCATTTTGCAAATCATTTCACAAGATTTTACAACAAACACTCAAAATCCCTTGATTTTTAAATATGATTTCTTAGTTGAAAATCCACCTTAAAATGTTCTGTTTCTGTGGCTAACAAAGTCATCACCATTCATAAACCATAGAAGCTGATAATCTGATGTATAAAGCAAACATTCCTCCAGGGATGTTTTTCTGGGGGAAAATTCACAGTTTAAGTCAAAACACAACAGTGTTGCTGCTTTTAGGAAAACTAATGTGGACGACTTTATTACAGTGTTGGAATACTGTTGCGAAGAAAGTTTGAAGTCTCTGAAGCTTCATTTTCATATCATAGCGCAACCTATTATCCAGGGGCTGCTTAAAAAGTCAGGAAAATGACATCAGACTTCTAAAATAGGACAGCTTGCTTTGAGAAAAGATCAAGAGAAATGGGAAATTTTGACATTTTGTAGATATCACGCTCAATATGCAGAATCAGTGGTGTGGTCCTTTAACAAGCTGAAGGGACTCGTTCGTCATTTTCCATTCAGTCTAGGTGTCTCTTTCTCGGTTATGTGCCTCACTGCTGATGGTAACTTATTTTAAACTGTGTAGAATCACCGTCTTCATGCACCACCAATTACGGGCCATGTTTATATGCACACCACAAAAAAAAAGAGATTAATAGGCAATTAAGGGAATTATTCCAGTAAGGCACAGTCCATGTAAACACCATACTCTGATTATAATAATGTGATTACACTCTCAATCAATGTAAGCATAATTGCACAAACATATTCAACAGCATATCATATGCTTCTCGACTCAGCAGACAGCAGTTAGGACAAGTGCACAGCTGGACACATGAACCGTGAGCTGTCCTCAAGTTGCACAATGTGTCGTGTTCATTTTGTCATGATATGCCACTGTTTTCAAGGAGCCAACAGAGACACACGTTTTTAAAAAATTACCATGTTAAGACTTTTGACATAATTTTAGAAATTGCAGAAAACCTGACTTGGAAACCAAAAATACTCTGAGAATTGGTATTTTTCAGCAGATGCACTGACAGTATCGTCACCTAAGCAATAACATATATAGATATTGTTGTGTGCTGTTTTCTTCCTTCAAGAAAAGTAAAACTATGTGAACTCAAAGTCGATCATGCAAGTCAGTAGGGATTATTCCAACATGAAAGAGCTTGACATCCTCCGGGAATACAGGCATGTTCGAGGGGGGGAAACAGACTCATTACTGTGCTATATATATATATGTCGCACAAGGGCTAAATGTATTGGGAAAACGTCAGCGGAAGTGATGTTTATATTTTCTCCCTCTCAAGGCCTCTGAGCTGAGTTTGTGTCCTGTTGTGGACAAATAGATTGTGTGTGACTGGGGCCTGAGGTTAGTTACACCGCCTTTCATGTGATCATCAGCTCCCATGATCCACAGCATGGCACAGCTGGAGAGTCAAAGTGCACAGAAGGTGAGCATTTATTCTGATACCCTGTGTGAATATTTAAAATCCAACTATCTCATAGCACTAATGTGCCTGAATGCCTCATGCAAAAATTACTCAAAGATTTAACACTGTGGGTGAATTTTGACGAGTGAGATCAAGAAACACACATATTAAATCAGTGGTGTGGTAAAGACTTCAACTTTATTACCACCGCTGATGGGTAACTTAAAAAGTACTGGAGAGATTTGAACTTTTTGGGGCCATGTGCACAAAACAGAGTCATAGTTCCTGAACACATCCACGTGGTAACATATTAAAACCCGGTGGGGAGGATGAAAGGATGAAAGCAGCGCTGACCATATAATTGGCTAAAAGGGGGCGTGGGTCCTATGACAAGAGCGCTGTTAAAAGGTGATGTGGCTCTGTGGTCTGCTAATCTTCCCTGTTGTTTCCTTAAATACGATGAAATGCATGGTTCATAATGTAATGAACTATAATGTCGGCACTGCCATATGTTAGTTTTTGTGGTCAGAGAGGATGAAAATGGCACTACTACCTCATTTTCACCTAAAGAAGAGATTGCATTACATTGCTTAGAGGCAGCACAGTCAGTGAAAATAATGAATTGTGATAAGCAACTGTTCCAAAATAAGTCTTGGCTCCATAGTAGTGATGTTACCCAGAGCACAAAAGCACAAGAAAATAAAAGATATTACATATTTCAAATGGACATTACAGCCCTTCTCCTACAGTTTATGTTTATTATCAGCAATTTCCTTTTAACTACTCTCTCTCCCTCTCCCTCTTCTACTTTTTCCTCTCCCTAGGATGAGGTAGAAAGAAGTAAAGAAAACAACAGGGAAAAAGAATGTCTTCTTATCTTTTATGTTATTTTTGCATTGAAGCCTATTAAACACCTCATCGCGGTGGCTTTCAGAGTGATGTCTGGGGACTCCCAGGGGTCCTTGAAGGGCTTCAGGGGGTTCATCAACAAAATGTGGAATACTTTAATGTGACGACAATTCATTCACTAGAAATTGTTACAATACTAAAAATGTATGAATAATTTTTGCCCCCAAGGCAAAATCACTTGAAATGGGGGTCTGCGGTTTAATGAAATCAGCTTGAGGGTGCAGAACATGAAACATTTTTGAAAAACCCTGCCCTAAGGCATATCTGAGCTGTCCTGTGCAGGCTTGGTTCAGCTGTTGATTGACAGTCATCTATTACCAGCCCTTTTTATTGTTTTACAGCACATGTCCCCCTACCAGGCAGCACACATTCATCATGCAAGTCCACCCACGCCGAAGGACCACTGCTGGTGGAGGCTGCTGCCAACAGAAATAAAACAAAAAGTTTAGAGGAATTTGTTGTATCGACTTACTCAGCACACAACCAGCACTAAAGCAAGACAATTTATTAAGATCTATAGTACTGGATATGTGTTTCCTTTTGACCTATTTTAAATTCAGCTCAAAACAGTTGCAGCAGCAATTATTCTTGCTGCTGCAACTGGTCCTGGTATAAAATGCTGCATTGTGCATTATGGCTTGTAATTCAGAGTTGAGATAAAAGCACATTGTGCAGATTTATCCACAAAAGTGTGCACTGCTACAGCGGTCAGTCTGCATTTAATCCCAACTATACCTGCTCTGTTTTATTTAGCGTGACACTGTGTTCAGTACAGGCCACCTTTACCTCTCAGTTTTGGCCTTAAATAATTTCCAATCTACTGCACATGATATTAAAATCAAATTGAATGACAACTTTGTTTTGTCTGTGATATGGCTGATGAACAACAACCCAGTGATGCATGTCCAGCACAGCTGTACAGCACAGCTTTTGATTGACTCAATCTTTGTCACTGAGTCAATATAATTTTCTTGACATTAAAAGCAAGTGCTTCTCTTAATGGAAATGCGATTGGCCTGCTGAGATCGCTGGTCCGCAAAACTTCACTACAGTCAGAAACCTGGAGAGCCAGTGAGCAGGTGAAAAGAGATTTTAATATTCCCAGAAAAGACTCATTTCAGAGCTTGTCTTGTCTTGTGTAGTTTTTTTTTGTCTTGGCTGAAGGACACTGAAGCATAACTAATGTGCATCAACTTTGAATCAGAACCTATGGGGGATGTGCCAGATGGCTGATCTTAAAAACTGTCTGAGCATTACAGAAACACCTCCCTCAAGTTCTGGGTGTGGGACGCTCTGCTGAGAGAAGAGAAGAGGAGAGGAGAGGAGAACAGATTGATTGGTCCTCCACTAGTTTGGTTAATGCATCAGCATCATCAGTCAGGTTCTTAGTGCTCATTAGCTGTGATTGAGAGTCCATCTTATGATCTCTCCCAAACAGAGTCCCCTGGGTACACACCCTGCGTTGGGTCAAAGTAACCCAATCCACTTTGTTACATCCCCACTTTACCCCTCTCAGCTTACACACACACACACACACACGCAGTCTCATCTCTGTCTGTGTCACAGCCTCCTTTGAGATTTCCCCCTCGTCGCAGCCTAATAGTCTGTCAACACCCCTGCATGGACTGGTCACAAACATGGCAAATTAAATCAACCGAGTGTGTAATCAGATTAAAGCCATCAAACGCAAAATAAGTCGAATAAATCCAATACCTCAGACAGCGTGGTGGTAACTGTAGTTGCAGATAGCAGAGAAGTGCTGAGACATAGCCACTGACGTTGCACTGGGTAAATTCACTGGGCTGGATCATTGTCTGATAAACCAAAAGCTTCTCTCGGAGGAGGATTGAGGAGCTAAGAGCTTTCTGTGCCATTCTGCTGTAATGGGCACCTTGCTCAGCGGTGTGGCTCACAATAGTTGGTGAAACAAAAGGCCAGTGCCATCTCACGCTGGCATTGCAAGTTTTCAAAGTTTTTTTTCTTCTCATTATACAAACTTGGAAAAAACAACTAGTTGCAAAACTTGTCCCTCCCTCAGTCTAAATTAAAAGCCTCTGCAAGCATTAGCTGCTGTAGACAAAAGATATTACATTACATTTACTGAACCCGCTAATGTTGGAGGAAGCTTTTTCTAGCACTGTGCCTGCTTATAATTTCCTGAGGAGATTATGGTGAAAGAGACAGCTGAACACTTTACAATAATTTACAAGAATGGAGAAATGAATGCTAAAATAATCGCCCCAAAAACAGACAGAGTAATAATAATAATGACAATGGCAGAAAGGCAATTTAACGCATACTATAAATGGTTCCTGCAATTGCTTTTATTCCACTATTATTTGAAAGACACTAATTCACTTCAATTTAAAGACTCCTCAAGTCGATTATCTGTTGAAAGCCAAAACAAAGTATGACCAATACTTTTATATGTAGTAAGTGACAAATGACTGATAAATCTGCATAATGGCATGTAATTATTACACTCGTCAAAGTGCAATTAAGGGCTGTTGACACATGAATGGTACATTTTTCTCTAAAATATTCCTACCACTGATGAACAAGAAAAATGAATAATGGCCGTGATATAGCTATACCATCATTACTCACAGGCCTTTCACGACAGATTTTGAAAAGGAAAATGATGTGGACTTCATCAAAAATGCGGAGTATATTTAATGCTCTTTCAGGCTGCTCTTTCTCACCGGGGGCCATTATTTGTCATTATGATATTATATCCCATCATACTCTTATCCAATTTGACTTTTAGTACCATGGATGCATGCATTTTTAGTATGTGCAGCTGTGGTGGGAAATAAAAGCCTAATCCTGGTAGATCCCATGAAACTGCAAGACAGGATGAGAAGTGGATGTTAGTCAACCAGAGGAGCCTCTTGTTGAAGCTTTGTTTAAAAAAAAAACATTAAAAAAAAATAGGGAAGAACCCTTTTCTGCAACCAAAGACTCCAGGTGCTCTGTTAGTTAGCAAAGCTGGTAGCAGACCAAAGACAGGACAAGAGAAAATGTTTGCAGTCGGGAAACCCTGACTAGTCAAAGGCCAGGATGTGTTATTTGGCCTTGCTGCTAAACAACGTGTGCAAACTCAAAGTGACACTAAAGGTTCTTCCCCTGACTGAACCCTTCCCTCGGCTTAAATTGCTCTACCTGTTTCTTTGTCAGTGAACTCTCTCACCTCTGCTGTGTTTCATCTGAAGTTCATCTGAGTCGGAGCATCAAGTCATATCCAGCAGAAGGGAAACAGCTCTGTCCATACTGACGGTCAGCAGGGTCTGCACGGTTAGGTCAGGAAGAAACTTTTCCGATTAATTGGAAACAGGAATCCCATTCTTTTCTTTCTCGCTGTTTTGCTGTTGTACTTTTTCAGTGAAGGGTTTCGCTTTGCCCGCACGCTGTGCTTCGACACCACTTCTACACTTTTGGATCAACAGTTTTGGACCAACCACAGGTTTACACTTTTAGACCGACACCTTTAAACAGGTTAGAGATGGTTCCGTTTGAGCGTGGCTTCTCTCAGGTTAAGGCCAGGTAAGGACGGGCCATTCTGTCAACAATTTGCCAGCTTCAGGGCCATTTTCATCTCTGTCTGAAACTACGAGTCTAAAAACTGTGGTGGATCTCCTCAGCTCCAGATTAATGCATCTCCTGTGTTTCAGCAGCGCCAGATTGATATTGATATTGATATTGATATAATTGCACATATTCACAGTGAGGAACCCAGTACAAACACAGTCGGCCAACTACTGTAGCCACAAAACAGCTACAACACAGCAAGGGTTAAATACCTGCATCTTGATGGTGGCAAGGGACTGGCTGATTGATTGATAAATTGATTGATTAATTGTGGAGAACAGAGAGCCTGCCTTTTGGTTTTTGATCTGCTTTCTTGCTTTCTGATTAGAAATGGCGATCTTCCATTCATTTGCCTGCTTCGCTAGCATTTAGATTTTTGTTATCCTTGTGTCTTTCAATCTTTGAAATTCATGCATTTCTTTCTTAGGAAGTAAAAATTTCAAAACAAATTCTATAACAATGGTTTCTTCATCTCCAAAACAGACACATTTTGGGGGTAACAAAAGATGCTCTAATGCGAACTGTATTCTCTATTTTGATTAGATTTTGCAAGTATAAGTGAGTCCCAACCTCTTCGTTTGAAAGGAGATGCCATGTAAATAGAAATTCAGATGAAATTGTTTTATTCAGAGGTTTTCTGGTAAGTGTGATATGACAGAACCCTGTTAAAAGTAAGAACTGCAGTACATTATTCTGATGGCTGACGGTATTAATATGAATGTCTCTCCAAAGTTTGTGGGCACACAAACAAAACTACTATCTGTAATGTCTTGCTGATGCACAGCGTCACACTGTTCCACTGACTGAGAAGGAAAATGTCACGCAAATAGTGTTAATCAGGATATCATCTTGACTGCTGTCAGGGATAACTGTCTGTATTTGCAGTTCATTGCATTGCAGTTCATAAAATGAGAGCCACGCTCTTGGTGGATGAAAATATAGTTTTCAGTCTGTCTGAGAACCCTCCATGATCTTTCCTTTCCTGGATCTTAAAGTTGGCCTATACACCCAGACAATATGACTCACGCCTATTGTCTCCTCCTTCACACGTCCATGAATCTGTCTCCAGCACCTTCTGCCACACAGACCCTGCACAGAGCAACAAGGCAATTATTAGTCAAGTTTGGTAGACAGCAAATTTTCTAGTTCAGCAACTGTTAGCCCCACAGCTGTAATGCATGTTAAAAGGGGACGCTGCAAGTCTGCAAATGTGTAGATCTCTATACCAATTCACATTCGCTAAGTGTGGAGGCATTCATGTCAATGGAGCATGTCTGTAACAGAGTAATAATGCAGCGCCCCCCTATAGTGGCTCAGTTAACAGTACAACAGATATGTTGTAAATCAAACCCTGTGTTGGCAGCAGACTGTCAATATACTTTACATTTCAACCAATTACTAAACTACCCCATTAACACTACATTTTATATATGCTGCAGTTGCTGTATCTTGCAAAAGTACCAATAATGTGATATTTTGGTCGCTAATTTAGATTAGCCAAATGTTGTATTTTGCACATTGATATGTTGCCTGATCACAATTTTGGAATTTTTACCCTGATGGGTATTTGTCGCCATGCTTCATCATGCAAAACAATATTTCAGTAGCTGTCACAAGTCTTGTCATGCAGACAAAAGGATGAAGTCAACACAAGCTTTTTACTCGATTATCTGGCAACCTATTGCATTGTCAGTTCAGAAGAATTGTGCTCGCGGCATTAAATGTAGTTGCAAGAAACTTGTTTTTCAGGGTGCATTCACTGCAGTTTACATGATTTCTTTTTTGAGGGAGAGTATCCTTAACTGACCAGGCACCTGAACCAGCTTCATGGAGAGAATTATACCACCTCACCTCAGGCATTACAAATATATAGACACTGCCCTCAAAACAGTTTAGCCTTTTTGAGAGCTATTTTTTAACTCCAATCAATCTTCATGGCAGCCTGCTGACCCCTCAAAAGCCTACCTTTGACTTGTATATCGTACATCTCTTACATCACCTTAGATTACTAGCGGCAACCTGAATTACAATGACACTGACCAAAAAAATATGTTTTAAGAGTATTCTCTTCGAGACACCATCCTCAAGCTTCAATGATGCTCATTTGCATTTCTCTCAGCATACAGGTCTCTGTGGTTGATTTAATCTCTGGCAAGCAAGGGGGAAAAAAAATTATTTAGTGCATGTTTCTGACAAAACAAGCTGTGGAAAATCAGCCCACAAGAACGCCAGCTTGTTCTCCCACATGCCAGAGGCAAGCAGGTCAGCAAAGCTCTTCTGTACATTGTCAAAAATAGTGAATCAGAGGCTGGCTCTTTATTCTTGTGTGCCTAAATTATACTCAAGAGGATGAACCAGCCAGATGATTGAGTCAGAGTAAGGACACTGTGGTGTGAGGGTGAATATGTTTACTGTGACTTACAAGTTGAGAAATTTCCCTCTAGTGTTGGAAGATTAAAGTGACGGTTTTGGTTTAAAGCACTTTGTGGAGGCTACTGGGGATCCAAATGAAGAATAAAGGCAGGAAGAGGATCGATGAACTGACAAAGTGAAAGAGTGACTGGAATATAAACAGATTATTGCTCCTCCTCTATTATCTGCTTATCTTCACATGTGCACATGCATAGTTTAACGTGTGCGATATTCATAATGCTTTCTGATCCACAGTGAGGAACAATACAAACCCAGAGCCCACTGATGGTCATGAAACAGATCCACAATGACAGCCACTGGTGAAAGTTCCTGTTTCACCGAATTAAGCTATTTCAAGATAGGCCGTCATCTGGGCTCTTGGAGGAACGCTTTGAGCATCTTTGGATTTATCCCCATCAAAAAAGTCGTGTAAGTGCAGAAAGCATGAGAGGAGGTCGTAAGATAGGCCGTCATCTGGGTTCTTGGAGAAACGCTTTAAGCATTTGTAGATTTATCCTCATCCAAAAAAAGTCATGTAGCTGCGGAAAGCATGAGAGGAGGTCGTATTTGTGCAAAAGAAAGAAAGGCAAGAAATGTCAGCATGGGTGTTCCAAACCCTTAATTTTATTTATTGCATCTTCTCTAAAGCATCACAAATCAGAAATCTTAACTCCAAATTTCATGATTATAAAACATACAATGTAAAGAACTATTAAATTATTAATTATAATTCACTCAGCTGTTACATCACTTTTGCCACTGACTGTACACGGCTGCCTTGAGTCACACTGTGAAGTGCTGGTCACACCTACTTTGCCAGCTTAAATAAAGTTAAGAGAAATCTAAATGCATTGTGAGGGCAAGAATATTGAATTCTGGGAGCCTCTTAATTCATCAGAATGAAACAGCTCGGCTCCTTATCAACTGGATTACATCATGAGAAGCCCTGGATCGGATGTGAAAGTACAGATAATTGTGACAACCCTAAGAACCGGCGACGTCACTTGGACTCAAATGGATTTTCTTACCTGCTCTAATCAATAAGCCTTCCGACCAGTGGTGAGCGGCTTGACATCTGTGTGACCTCCCTGTAGGACTCTCTAACCAGACTAAGACCTTCTTATTAAAATGTCATCTGTGGATCCAGCCCTCGCCTCAAGGACCAACTGTACCACTGTACCTTCCCGCTTTAGGTTTCACAGCCACGTTGATGGCCTGACTAACTAGAGAGGAGAGAGAGAGAAAATGGAGAAAGCTTTGCCGTTTTTTGTCCGACCTTGCAGCATCTTGTGCATCCCTCAGCAAAACTGCTGAGGCTTGATAGAGAGGCGACATCAGCACCATACTGCTTCATTTCCCGTAGCAAAGCCAGAGTTTCCTCATAGTGACAAAAACAGGTCCAGTGAGGCTGCCAATGGATTAAGGATTTTTCCCAGGCTCAAAGCACATCCATTTACTCAGCACCAAGCTGAATACTGATGCAGCTGGATGCAGTAAAGACAAATGCAAAGAAGAAGAAGTTAAAATGATTACTGGTTGGATTTGGACGGTCATTTACGACGCAGTTAGTTTGTGGTTTAAAAAAAACGCAACCTGCCTGCCTTGAAATTATGTCTGTTCATTAATCCTCGCCATATGTGCCTTGGCTCATGAGTGTGTTAAATCCCTGGTGCGTGTGGAGGAGCGTTCACAGCTGCAGACAGAGATTGCATGTCTGAGGCGCTCTAAGGACAGGTCATTCGGACAATTTCAGTTTCAATAAGAACATTTCATTTCTGTCTGGCCAGACAGTTTTTATGATCTGCTGTCATCAGTGACAAATGAGGTCATTCAGAAATGGGAAACAGTATGTTTGAAACAGTATGTTTGACTCAAAACCCTGGTTATCTAGCCTATACAGCAAGTTTTGTACATACTTAGTCATGCTCTATGATCCACTGAGCAAATGTGATATCCAAAAGGAGCAGGTGTTACAGAATAATCAAGAGTTTCTCTGAGGGCTTGCATAGAAATGCCAAGTTTCATTTTCATGTTCTCATTAAATGACCATCCAAAAACATTTCTCTCATTATATGAAAAAAATCACCACTAAGCAGTCATTTCCTCTGTTACTGTAATCAGTCTAGTAAAAGGCTATTCATTGGGCCTGAATTTAAAATGAAGATGGGCCAGACATTTTCAGCAGCCGCAGTGCACTCATTGCAATTTAAATACGCTGGTTTGGCATTTGGAGATGGTGGTAAAATAAACAAATATTTGCCAGTCCAAGCAAGGTTAAACCCATGGTTTTCATTATCAGTTTTACATTTCAGGGTTGGCAGAGCCATATCTTCAGCAGAGCACTCACCTACCTGTGACTGTCAATACCCAGATGTTTTGAAAAGCTACTAGGTGTGGTTGGAATTGCATCAAATGAGATAACACTGATTTGTGAAAGATATACTGGTGTTTCTCACGCTGGTATTGCTTCCTACTTATTGATTTTAGACTACACTTGTAGTGCTGTAACCATTTAGACTACACAAAAACATTGCTATTAACAGTGTTTAATTAAATAAAATTACATTTTAAATATTAAATGTGCTGTTATCATTATTATTATTATAGCCTATTTGATTCACTCAGGGCCACTTGGAAGTTGCCTCTGGGCCGGATGTAGCCTAGGGGCCGCCAATTGAACAAGCTGATCTAGAGTACTTACCCCTGATTACAGAAGCTGTTGCCTCCACACCACAAAGCCACATCCTCTGAAACAGACCACTCTTATTTTGGAGTTTCTCTCTGTGGTTGGCAGCTGCAGCCCACCTCTAATCTGAGGTAGGATCACTCTTCATCTGACACATCTACAATTTTATTCCTGATCCCCCCCCCATGATTGCTGCTGGATACAACAGTCTAACTGGAGTCTGACTGCTCTGCTGCCTTTGTGTGCAGCATGGACTGTTATTCAGTAGCATTCAGTGTCATCACTGTGATAAATAGCCTGTCTGTATATCTGCCCACGGAGAGGGGGAAAAAACTGAGCACACATCTCTAGTTTAGAATCAGCATTCTAAACCACAGGACATTTGACCCAGAAGCAGATGGGTGGACCAAAGATCAAGCCCAAGGTCAATCAGTCTAATAGCTGCTGACATGTCAGTATTGTCAGTATTCATGAGAACATTTGACAACTTCCGTAAGCACCTGGTGTAACCCTCTCCTCGCTGCATCTTTTCATTGTCTCACTTACCCACTTTTATTGCACTCATTCACTCCTCCTCTCTCTCTCCTGCACTCAGTCTTATTTATTTCTTCTCCCAGAATCTCTCTCAAACAAGGTCATAGTATGGGACAGTGGAATATGGACAAGGCATTTTGGGTGATCTGGGACTTTTAGCTTATATATGATACTAATTATAACTCACTGCAACTCATTCTAGACGGGAACATTGGCTAAGTGCCTAAACGGTAGATGGAACTGTAATGATCTGAATGATTAAAGACATTAAAAGACCATACCAGGGTTATTTTGTGTTTTTCCTATCACCATTAATACCCTGGAAAAGTTTAAACCCACCAGTGTACTTACTGTATTTACGACTGTATTTACGACTGCGACTGCAGGGATAGACACTAATATTTCTAAGCACTGCCAAGCCCCTAAAGTTGGTGGCCAGAGTACATTTTTGGTGTCCCAAATGTAAACTTATGTAAAAACAGTACAATACGGTGTTGAAGATCATGTTCTCCTACTGTCCATTCCCCACTAGACATAGTTGTCTCTCCATGTGTATATTTTCAGGTGATGTAACTGCAAGGCGTGCAGCTATGCACCTTTAAGTGCTCTCCACGTTTCCCATGAATCGTGATGAGGTGTTTCCTGAAGGCATTGTTTCTGATGAAAAATGAGCTAGTCTTCTTGGCTAGTACACACATCACATCCTTAGATATGTCATATTTAGCCACTAAAACTCCTGCTTCCATTTACTCCTAAATTTTTGTAGCCATTTCGGTTTTTTCATGGTCCACCTGTTGTGTTTCTGGCTCTTTGGTAGCAGTTTGAGTAACTTTAAGCTTAGTAAACCCATACGTTGGGTCGCCAACGTGGAATACACAGAAGACATAGGTACTGATAACATATTCAAACTAATCCCACCCTTTCTCCAACCTGGTCATGAAATCACCAAAAATCTGTTGTCATGCCTTGCTCACCCAGACCGTGCACTATTGATTGCACTTTGAGTTATGTGCCACTGATTCACAAAAATAGACCTCACTGTGTTGCCTTAATCGATGGATTATCGACTGACCAAATGAGGCAAATGCCCAAATTCACTGGTGGGTTTAAACTCTTCACTGGTATTAATGGCCACAGGAAACTAAAATTACACTATAACCATCCCGATGCATTTCTCTCTTCTAGCTTTTTGTTATTTAAATTTTTTATCTTAAATCTGTCTAAAATTTTAATGTATTTTTTTTTAAAGGACATCATTTTTACTGACTGATGCTATTTTTATTCACGTTCACTAAATAACAGTTGAATGAATGATGAGGTGGTGATCTCGACAGCATGTGAAAAGCTGTCTCAGTACTGAAGCATGTGGCTCAGGCTGTGTGTGTGTGTGTGTGTGTAGTCGGAGTTGAATGGCAACTGTTTAGGGCATCTCTTAACAGTGGCTGGTGTTGTTTGTTGCCTGAAACCATAATTTAAAGAGAGTTCCCCAAGCTGAAACCATATAAATTAGAGTGGCTGTTCCTTAATAGCATCCTGGAAGGCAGGTTATCTGAAGGAGACCTGACAGGTTTAAAGGGCTATGCCTCTCATATTTTGACTTTGTGTCAAGAGCTGTAATCACATCCGTGCCCTGGTGGTTTACGGTGTAGACTATGTAGCACGTGACGCTGGTGGTGGGTCGCAGCAGCCTGGGTTTGGGACCGTCCCAGGCCCTTTGCTGTGTGTCATCCCCTCTCTCTGCCCTGTCTTTCCTGGCTGTCTAATGGAGCAGAAATGCTCAAAAAATAATCTAAAAAACAAGATTTGTAATTGTATCTGTCTCTTACAACTATCAGTTGCACGAGTGTATTCAGAATACACTTTGTAGCTTCGTAGTTAAGGTTAAATTATCCCTATTCACTCCACATGTACTTCTCCTAAAATTACTGTAAATCCATTAAAAGTAGTTGGAGGGCAGAACACAACCCTAACCCTAACATGAAAATTCAAAACCCTCTTGAGGCTTTGAATGCCAAACACATTTAATACAAATTCACAAACTTTGAGTGATCATGATTTTGAGAGTTAAAAAGCTTGCCTAACTTTTGAGAATCAGCTGTGTGTAGCAACACTCAAGTTTCAAGTAGAAGCTTTTCACATTTTTTTGAACATCAATGGGACTCAGTGGCTGCAAGTTAGCCTTGACTTCTGAGCTACCAAAGCATGTCCTGTGCACACTTATGCAACTAATATTTTGTCAGGTATTATTTGATCGAAAAAAGGACTTCTATGGTCCTGTAAATTCAGATCAGCTAGTCTAAAGAGATGGGCATGAAGCCTTTGTAGATACTGGCAAGAAAGAAATGTCCTCAGGAGGGCAGAAAAGAGGAATAGAGAGGCAGGATTAATTGTTATGTTGTTTTGGAAACATACAAATAAGAAAAAGGATCTTTATTCTCAGTCAGTCATATAGAAATAAGACAACAGAGAACACCAGAGATTTACGCTTCACAGCACCCAGTCTTAAACAAATGGGCTGTGATGACAGAGTGCACAAAGCTGTTTTCATAATGACTGTTTTCAAAGATCTGCGATGTGTTTCTTCAGCTAGATCAGAGCAGAGTGAAATATCTTGTGTGCAATGTGATTTTTTTTTTTCATTTCCAGACAAACAAGCAGTGGTAAATGATTAGCCTCCACTGTTTTGGTCCTAGGTCTTCTGTATTTATCACCAGAGTATATCTCCTGTGTACATCTCTTTTGTGCTCTGGATGACTTGGAAGGAACTCCTTCAACTAATAAACCGGTGTTGCAGCTGTACACTTGAAAGTGGGATAATGGATCCGGGAGTATTCCTAATGTTTTCAAGAGCACTAACAGTGAGCAAGAGAGCAGCCAGAAAGCAAACAAGTGCCCTGTGCTGCCAGCGGAAGCTTTAACTCCAAGAGCGGTGATCGGGCTGAGGACGTGAGCGCACAATGAGAGGAGTCAAAACAGCTGAGAACCTCCTGTAACACAACGTCCCAAATACCAGCCCCATGCTAATGAACCGTGTCCACACAAAGTCGCGTCTGTCTCATCAGTTATCTTAATCTGAGCACTTTTCCAGGCTACACAAGTGGAGCGACCAGAACCCCCGGGGAAAGTTATGACTGGAACAAATCAAAGCTATTGACTGCATGCCTACAGTCAGCCTAAACGTGGCAGAAAGACAATGTGCCTGATGCAAATAAAGTTAGCCGTGTCTGCTGGGAGATCCAGTGAGGGGCTGGCAGCAGTTTTGCCCCGAGAATATCAGGGATATCAAGTCTACACATCTTACATAAAGCCCTTGTTGATTACAGCCTCATTTCTAACCACGTCCATTTATTTTTCAGGTTGCCAAGGGACCTTCAGAGGGGCTGTTGTGACTTTTTGGATGGTTTCATCAGTCTAAGACAGGAATGAGCAAGCACCTTAGCAGCGAAAGAGCAGAACACACTGTACAGTATATCCACACTGACAGCTACTAGTTTTTTACTCCACAACATACCATTAAACCACCATACATCAACAAACACACATTTACTGAAACATCATACTGCACAGTAGCAGGCCTCGACCCCTGCGATAAACATTTATCCACAGTAGCGACTGGGGTATACAGCTATGTTCTGTTTGATGGATTTTTCTGCCGTGAGCAGACATTATGTCTCCTTATTCCAAGAATGCATTGTGTTTCTTTGTACTGGAAACCACTATGTCCTGGGGAAAATATAGCATGAAATATTGGTTGCACAACATTGAGCCCATTAAGAGGAGAGCCCATTTAACATCTACTGTGCGTGTACGGATGTCTGGTAAATGACTATAGGATTTTGATTAAGCTGCTGTTGAAGTGTGCATGTCAACTGTAGTGAGCTTTCAGGGCTGATGGCCTTTTACGTTGTTATTTATCATTCATAGCATATTATTATCATATCATATAATTCGGTGTACCCAGTTGTGTTTTAGTTCTGCCATCATTAAAATTGTACCCACAGCACATGACAACTAGCCCAAATAATGTGTAGATCTCGTGCCATAATGAGTTATGAAGAAATTAATCTAAACAGGCTACTTAATGGTCTCAGGAGTTTGATTAAAAGGTTATCAGCTGGAGTTTATGTCAGCAGTGAAGCAGTCCCTGTTGTGGCGAAGGCGAACATCAACAGGCAATCTAAGGACCATGGGAACCAGGGGCCTCTAATCCTCCCTGTAATGGAAAAGCATGGATATGATGCAGCCAGAGCACTTGATTGTAGACAGAATCAGGCCACTGCAATTATGTCTCAATTGACTCTGTTATCTATGGGTACCTCCATCTCCATCCCTTTATGGATGTATGTACAAATGTTCTGCCCTGGGGTTAAGTGTTTCCAATCTTAACTGCTCAGAGGTGATGGAGCATCTCAAGAGCCACACACACACACACACACACACACACACACACACACAAACATACACATACACAGTCACTATGAAATAGAGAAAGCAAACTTATTTTGCCTTGCAGATCATTTTAAATTCAATTTCAGAAGCTTCACATCCCAAATGTCCACCCCCTGAAAACTGAGATTGAAAAAATCGATCCTCCAGTATAGGAAAAAGATAAACAGTGAAAATGAGAGGAGCCAAGTTTTCATGTGAGCATCATGCCTCCCAAATTACTCTGGTCACAAGCTGCACCTAAATATCCGAATCATGAAATCGTAAGTAAATACATTATGACAGTGATTACGGTTATATAAGGCTTTTATGGAGGCAAAGTAATGTGCCTGGGGGGGGCGACTCCACGATAATGCCTGCATCTCATTTCTGCTCATTTTCAGTAATCCTTGAAGATGTGGCCATTTGGAGATGGTGATGCACTGTAATGTGCGGTATTTGAAAAAGTGTTATCTCATATTTAAGTCTGACAAAGTGCTCTTTAAAATGACTGGTAATTCTCATTGTTGAATATGCCCAATGACCCCATGCCTACTGAAAAATGGAGACATGCTGACATTGGCTCTCTATTCTACTCTTGGCTCGTTGTATTACAGCCCACCATTGATAAGGCATACATTTACTTAGTGCTAGTATGCATATTATTAGCACTAAGTAATTACAGTATATGTTTTGTGTAAATAAATATTCCACAGAATGGCAAAGACGAGGTATCTGCAGAAAAAAATAGCCTCTAGGTGGCATTCTAGACCACAAGGTAATTATCCAATATGAGTAATAATGCTAATATGATGCCTATAATAACATAGCCTGTCAGCGGTCCTCTACACAACGTAGTCTTGCGCCCGTGGCTATGGCGTGCACACGGCAAGCAGGCAACACAATTAGCTACTTGCTGCTGATGAAGTTCTACCTAAGCTCAGGTTACACGATGGCAATCACTGTAACATTTACATACATGTGTGCTGCTAAGTACTCACACTACAGTGGATGCACATTATTTCCAAAAAAAAAAAAAAAACACAACTGAACCTCCACCATGAGGTTGGAGCTGCACACTGGAGCATGAAACAGCCAGAGGAATAATTAATGAGGCAAGTGGAACTTATCAAAAATTCAAGAAGGATGGGGGAAATGGAGTAGTCCAAGTGTGGTTGGCCTTTTTAATATCCAGTGGTGAAAGTAACCAATTGCGATTACTTATATTACTGTAATTAAGCAGCTTTTTTTGTGTGGTTCTAATTTTACTTTTACTTAAATACATTTTGCTTAAATAATAATAATAATAATCCATTTTATTTATATAGCGATTTTCAATGACCCAAAGACGCTTACAATCATAAGGACAGGTAACAGGCAAGAGGGAAAAAAACAAACAAATAAGGAGGGCAAGCAAGGAAAAATACAGATAACTAAATGTTATACTTAGCTAAAGTCCCCCTCCACTCAAAAATGTGTTTTTCTTGTGTTTATGCCCACTAAAATGTCTGACCTTTACTGTGCTGACTTGTATCTGTGCAAAGTTTGTCATGAGAGGTGTTTTCACAATCCTCTACTGAAGGTGGAGGTGACTGTGCACGCCTCTAAAATCTGAGATTAAGACCTTGGGTGAGCGAGGTTTGGTACATCACAAATTTAACAGCCAATCTTGTCAGCTGACACGATGCTGCTTTGCATGCCATTGGCTCTGGCCCTGTGGATCATCACTGTCAGTGTACTCAGAGCTTTCCCACACCAGTTGTTTATTTCCCAAAAAACCAACAACACCAACTTGAAATGGCTGCTTCACTTTAGCAGCATTAGTGTACTTAACAGATTCGCTGGGGGGAAAAAAATGTTCAAATGTTCATGGTCAGATTTTCAAACAGCAGATGACACCTCTGTGTTTGGTGAACAGAGCTCCGGTCACGAGCCGGTGTGCCAGCAGGCAGGCAGGTGGGTGAGGACTATTTGCTCATTCATAGTTACACACATTTTTATTGAGGCCATGATTTACAGTTATATTTAAGCAGTTTTAAGGCAGTAAGGGATGTTTTTTCATGAAAAAAAAAAAATATATATATATGATATTGGTGATCAGGGATTATTTTTAGGGGCTTTATAAATGCTGTGGCGGGGCTTTAAATTATGTCCACTACAAAGTACAAATTCTGCATGCTCTCTGTAAGCATCAGACACTATGCCTTCATAAACGGAC
>OMLB01015060.1:38176-63018 GCA_900302555.1 Myripristis jacobus
GACTGTGGGGGCTTTCACAGTAAATAGCCACGTAGCCAAGCCAAGCACTTTTTTGGTACACTTTTTTGAAATTTCCAAATTTCCTTACCACTCCGGTTGAGTTTGATTGGTAGAGATCTTACAAAGTTATTGTTTCTAAAAAGAAAATCACTAACTTTTAGTACATTACAAATGAGTTCCTTTTACTTGAGTAGATTTTACAGTTTTACTTTTACTTCTACTTCTAGAAGAATAACGCAGTAACCATAGTTACACCTAAGTTACAGCTTGTGGCCCTCTTTCCACCACATCTACCATTAACATGCTCCAGAGCAAGTATAATTAGAATTATAGCTTATCAAATATCATCTGCAGAGCTTCCTTAATGGTCAACCAGTGCAATTTTCATCTTTTTTTTTTTAATTGTGATTGCATTTTAATGTAGTAGGAACGACTAAAGCACTGTAAGGCAAAGCATTAGGACCCTTAATTGCAATAAAATAAAATGCTAGATTTAATCAGGAAAATTAGCACTTAGGAAAAAAATAGAAGCAGGGGAGTGCTGCATTTTAAAACTAATTTTTGCCAGAACATGCTCATAGATGGAAAGGGTTTATGGAAGTGAATTTGTCAAATTCACACTCATATCATCATTATAATATCTTTTTCCTTCCCAAAGGGTGAATATATGCTGCACTGCATGGCATATTATATTTATTATACTTATACTGTATGTCTTTGGTGATAGGGAATGCCTGTTCTTTTAAATAATTACATTTGAATTAGTCCTTTTCCATTTTTTTTTTTGTTGCTCGAGGCTTCTGTTTGTGCTTTATTATGTTATCAAGAATTCCAAAATACATCCATCAACCACAAAAACCAGCTGGTAAATTATTCCTGTTGCCATTATGAGCTGTACCGCTACATCTCTATTAAATTGATTCATCCATGTGATTTCTCCTGAGGATGTCAGATTAGCCCCGGGTGGTGTTATATTATCTGAAGAGAACAATACTTTCTGCAAAGGACAGATAGGCGAGATTCACAATATCACCCCAAAGTGCTGTTGGGATTAAATCTTATCTTTAAAATTATAACATGTCTTTTTGCTGTTTTGTCTGTAAATCCTCAGAGCACCACAGCTCACAGTTATTTCTTGAAAGCCACAAGTGCGCTGTGCCGTGGCCGCCCTGTTTGATCAGTAAAATTACTGCAAGACCAGATAAAAATTTTTTAAAAACGAGCAGGACAAAAACGAGCAAATATTCTATGGATGGTTTGCTCTGCAGATTTCATCTTTCAAGAAGACGATGTTAGAGTAAAACTATCTGGTCCTGATGAGAGACCAGCCTCTCCACCAGCGATAGCCTGATGCTTGGTGTCATTTGGGAAGTAATAAAAGCTATGCATGCATTATTCAGATCAAAGAAACAAGACAACTTTCTATGCAAAACAAAAATGATTCTGATACTGACTACATGAATGGACAACTTGTGTCCACTCTCATTGTCCACTGAGTCCCTGCTGTCTGTATTTTATCTTCACCATTCTTCCCAATCTGCTTGACTGTGTGCACTCCCAAGAATCATAATCTTGATTAAATAGCTGTTTCCTCGGCCAATGTGGTTTCCATCCTCCGCACAAACCTGGCTGGACGTGAAATTGGCGTCAAAACAGTTCACAGCACTGACAGCTTCTCCAACTTGGCATGTGTACAGGACATGGGATTATTGTGGTGATGGGAAATAGGGGTTGGAGGGGCGGGGGCAGAAAAAAGGGGCAGAGTTATCTTTGTGAGGCAGGTGGAAATAATTCAGGACTTATGGAAACCGTGCGGTTCACACCTTACTGTGGATAGAGGGGAATTAATTGAGCAGTCCAAGGAGTGTGGAGTGGAAACAGAGAGCGGGATAATGTTCGGCAGCTGATCAAACAACTCCAGTCACGCTTTCCTGCCTCTGCCTTTTCACTGCATCAACATCTGTCATCTACTTGCCATGTGCCCTCCTGGCCACAAATAATAAGTGTGTGTGTGTGTCTGTGTGAGTGTGTGTGCATGCACATGCACCTGTGTTTCCGTGCATGCACTACTTTGATTCCTCTGTTCTTTGCAGGTGACAGGAGATTGAAGGATAATTATTTGAAC
Source organism: Myripristis jacobus (assembly GCA_900302555.1). Classification (NCBI taxonomy): domain Eukaryota; kingdom Metazoa; phylum Chordata; class Actinopteri; order Holocentriformes; family Holocentridae; genus Myripristis; species Myripristis jacobus. The sequence continues at coordinate 40,302 of OMLB01015060.1, forward strand.
TGCGTCTCGAATCAGGACGGCGCACCATAAATATTCAGTGCATGTACCTGAGTATCCGTAATGCGGTTTAATACAATATTCAAATCAAACATGAACTGAAAATATAGCCGCCGAAGCATGATTGCTTAACTTTTTCATTTGCATCCAGATCATTTGCTGTTCCTATCTAAAGTTGTGTAGAAAGACGTTTGCCCACCTCGCCAAGCTTTGCTAAGATGTTGGAACTACAATACAGCTCCATGGATTTCACTTTTCTCTTTGTTCTTATAGGGATGGCAAATCCAGTTAAAAATATTGATTTTCTTATTTGGTATAATTCTTGAGTGCTATCATCGTCACCCACCAAAATTTGAGATTTTCTAAAAGTCAGAAACTGCAATACAATGAAGTTTTAGGGGCTGTATTTTTTATAGTGATAATGTACGTTCCTGCAGGGCTGGGCACTGGGAACTGAAATGGCTACACATCTTACTAGCTCTGCAACAATATGTTAAGAAATATTTTCACAGGTGACATTGCTGCAGTGCCCACCTGCTAAAAATTTACACTTTGGAGGCTTGTAGTAGTAGAGTTGATTTGGGAGTTAATGACTGACAATGTTGCTAGCTACGGTTTCAATCAGATTGAAATATTTTACAAGCCTTTGCCTCTTGTGATGTTATGTTCGGCTTCTAAAGTAATCCTCAGCAAAATGGTGGATTTAAGAATTGTTGTGCCGTGCAAATGAGATAATAGCTACTGAGTCAAGGATGACAGATGCGGCTGAAGAATCATTTCAAAAGAAAAAAGTCAATTCCCGCACACACGTTCTCTCAAAATATGTCAGGAGAAAGGCTCTTGTAACCAAAATGTCAAGTGACTCTTTTTAATAAATCAACACAGAGCTGAAAAAGTGTGTGCAGAAGGTACCATCCCTTTAAAGTTATAGAAGATACTAGGTTCACCATCACAAATCAGAGTGGTAAATGATAGATTCCTGGTCAATATGATGTGCAATCACATACAATAATATGCAATATTCTCGTCACTTTCAGGTACAACCCAAACATACGGTGCAGTAACACCACACATATTATGAAGACCCAGAAAGTCCAAAGTAGGAGGAAAGGGGGTCGGTGGATGAGTCAAACAGTTGGCCTTTCCTGTGGACGTCCTAAGTTCGATTCGGTCGTGGTAAAATATAGATACATCTAGCATGCAAAACCACACAGAGAGGATATCTTTCATGCTAAGGTCAGTATGTTAAACGTAGGCACATGATTCCCCATGACCATCCCTGAGGAGGTACAAATTACTGCCAGTTGCATTCGACATCTTCTTAATTTAGAGCTGTGTTATGTCACCAGCGGAGACAAAGACGCCCCTGGCCACAGGTCAGCCATTCTTCACAGAGCCATCAGCAGCAGGCAGGAAGAAAGCCCTCTGGAGTAGCAACCAATTATTCATCGATTACAAAAGAGGGCTGGCATTTTTGGAGTGGGTTATATAAAGGCTTGGAAGTGGCTTTGACTGCGGTTTTATTGTCACTGGCATGGGTTTGTTTATTCTGAAGCGTTTTTAGAGAGGTTATATTAAACTCATGGCTGTTTGGTGTCCAGTGTCCATGCAAATAATCTGAAAAAAAAGTTGCCAAATTTGGATTTAAAGTTGATATACTGATGTACTGAAAGATGAAGGACCTCTGCTGAATCAATTAAGTGATTTGGAGATGAATTCCACCCTCGGATACACACTATTTATCATGTTTAAAGTATTCAAATAATTATTGCGTGATGAAATGTTGGTTACTATTTGGTGTACTCACTTTCCCTCAAGTTGGCTCGTCTGCATCTATTTAAGTTAGTGATTTACTATGATTCTCAGAAAGCCCTTCTACAGCTCCAAGAGAATGCACGTGAACTTGTTTCTTTCAATCGAAGTGGGTGTTAGGGCATATAAATATAGGGTCCACTCCATTTGGCTGTGCAGTGCTTATTACGTAGCGTCAATGGTGTATAAAACCCGCTAAGTGGAGTGCAATCTGTCAGCAACAAACACATCATATTTGACACACTTGACAGCTGAGTAATAAATGACAATGAGTGGAGTAACTGCTTCCCACTTTTGGTTGAAGTGGTCTTGGTTGACTCGGAGAAGCAGCACCACACGTTTCCATTACTGCCAGTGTGCAGAGGAGTTATGATTTCGTGAAAGCTCAAATGGCACTTACCATTTTGTTGTTTTTCTTGTTTTTTACCTGTCTCCATCGCTCACTGTCTTTGGCCAGTGTGTGTGTTTTTGTTTGGTTATGTGTCCTCGCCAATCTTGCTGAATATGCGCCACTGGCATGCACCGCTCCTTTTTAAATGGACTGGAACCCACGACCACACCGGCCAAAAAGTGTTGCCAAATGGAGCAGACCCGTTGCCAGGTAGCCAGCTTCTTCATGAACATCGAACTTGTTGGTGGTCATGGTTAAGCCCCTTACTCAGAGCACAGTGTGTTTTGTGGCTGCGTTTGCATCACAGACGACTGAGGCTGTGTACTGCGGCTGGAGAAATGGGTCTGGTGCAGTATGATGAGTCCACAAAGAAGCCCATTCTCTTTTATTTGAACAACTGAACCCAAAACCTGCTGTCAGTGTTTTCAGTATATGAACATTTTTCTGCAGAGATGTATCTCAGCATGATGTGTCATCTATGTTTGAACAGCTATCAACAGGAGTAAGAAAAATACAGCGAAAAAAAAAAAATCCAGAAATGCAAAGTGCATTGCAAGTAACTCCAGTGTTGAGGTGTTTCTGTTTCTTTCTTTTTTTTCCCCTTAGTGTGTCATATATTAATACTCAGCTTACACTGGCTCCCAAGATACTGTATTTGGAAAAGCATTTGTCATATTCAGCAGTGGACAATTTTATTCCACACAGTAACAGATACAAACAGAATACATTTGCATGGTTACACTGCACCATACATTGTGAGATACCATATAGTATATTTTTTAATGTCAAACAAACTCCTATACCAAGCCTTAGAAAGTTACCAGAATAAAATAGCACTGTTAAGTAACTTTTCAAGTTTTTCACCATCCTCTCTAGAGAAACTCACTCTCCTGCATTCCATTGTGTAAAGGTCAACTATTTTCTGCAGTCCTCATCCTCACACCACTTCAAACCCTCACAAGCATCAGTTGATGCTATGCTTTTTAAGAAGGTGTGTGTGTGTGTGTCTGTGTATGTGGTTCGCATTCTTCTCAGGGCTGATTTCTCTTTCGTGCTCCAGTATTAACAGCGTTTGACATGCCGTGACACGACCGCACTAGCCCTGATGAGATGATTGCCCTGTTAGTCAATGCAATGTTTGATCATGCATGTTTCACTTTGTTTTTGTTCAACACTGAGCATACTAACTGGTTCTGTGGGAAATTTGAGGAGACAAAGCAGTGTGGAGATGTAATTAATCTTTTTTCTTTGGTGTGGTCCACCACGTCAGGTGCTCTGACATGAAAATCAACACACAGATCAGGAACGAAATCACCAGCAGGGCAGCGAGGGCAGTGGCATGGTAAGTAGAGTTGATGGGCTCTTCCGCTTTTCTCCCACAAAAGCACTGTGATTGAAAAGTGGCTTTAGCCAGACTGTTAAATGTTTTATTGCATCAGTATTCTCACATGGATGTGGAGCTTCTAATGAAAAAACACAAACTCGATTTACCAGACTGTGTAACCGCCAATATTTGAATAAAATGTACATTAACCAAAGATTAGATGAAGCATATAAAAAGATTTTGTGCTGCTGAAGTCTAAGGCTCAATCCAACTGATGTACATTCACATGTGAATGTAGAATGTGAAGTCATCTGAAATGCATCCCATGCTGTGGGCATTTAATTGTGATGGAACAAAAAGACCTTGATGAGGATGACTCAGTCCCCTGAAAAATTGTAAGGAGATGAAACCATACCTCTCCTCCTCTAGGCTGCCTGGGTAACTGTCAACAGCGCGCCCCACTCACACACATATAGTCAGAGAGTGAGTCTGTCTCATTTGCAGCAAGTTTCCTAGTTAGGGACAATTTTTAGAAAATATGGCCGCTGAGGACTGTGTCATTACAGTGGGAAACACAAGACACATTCTTGTTTGGTTTCTGGATTTAGTGAAATTTTAAGGCAACATGGTGGTTCCAAAATCCCACACTGAGCTTAAATCCTTCACATCCCGTTATTTAAATGGTGAACGGAAACGTCATGTTAACTTGCAGTGTGGGACTTTTCACTTATGTGTCTTGTCTCCCTTTTGTCTCTCAATCTTTATGTGCAAAGAAAAACGCCCAAGCAGCAAATCCAATTCCAATAGAAACAGGGAGTTTTCACAGTAGATAATAGGTCATAATTAGTTTGACATTAGACTGAACGAAATGAATGTTTATTGACTGTAAATGAAGCCGGGATAAATTGTACTCACAACTTCAAATGCTATTTTGTGGGGACTTTATTTTTTGATTTCTGCTAATGTATAGTTTTCTCCAAATTATGTTTTTCAGATTTCCCAAAAAGAAATGTCTGACAAAAAGTCATCAAAAAATAAATGAAAGAGAAATTCAGTTCTATTTCAGTGAGTGACAACTTGACCCAAATGCACAAATTCAGTGCAAATACTTTACATAAATACGGCAGTGGCACCTCTCTTTGGATAGGAAACAAAACATAGTAACCACAATGCCACGATGAAATTTCTTTAGAATATACAGTAAATTAAATTTAGCAGCAATTTCAGTTCACAAAATCTGCTTTACACATTTTACAAATACAACACTGCTAACAAAACATTCAACAGAAATAATTATCCAGTTATCTCATACCTAATCCAGACAGCAAATGCTAGGTTTCTGATCCATAAACATCGGCAATCCTATCAAAACAGTTGCACAAAATGCGTTCTCATATATGTGCATAAAACAACATTAAACCAATATCGGACATTATTGTGCAAAATAAACTTAAAACAACATAAGATGCTTAGAAAATGTCCTCACCGTCCGAACCAGAGGCTATCGACAGTGGAAAAGAGCGCGTTTCGCTATTTACTTCCTGTAGTTTCCCAAAATTCACTGCTCTCAGCATGCGGCGCTGCGCAATGGTAAACATACGCCCTCTGCTGACCAAAGTCAGAATTGCAGTTATATTGCCACAACTGAGAATTTAAACTATATGGATCTACTATCCTGTAGACATTTTTATTTTACCACCTGGTTACATAAAAGTTCCTCACTAAATGTAAGTTCTTGAATGTTTTAATTAAAATTTGTCAATAGGGGATTGGATGACGTTAGTTAAGCCCATTTAAACCCAATATCACTGCCTGAAAGTGTCATGTGATGTTTCATTGTTGGCCAAATTCATGTAACTCCTTGGACAAAATTGTCTCCTCATAGCGAACATTAACTAGGCACTAAGATGATAAGATGGTAGAGCCGGTGCAGCACATTCTCATTCCCAGTGAGATGCATCACATGTTCAGGTTAAGGCAACAAAACTACTGGGATGACGTTAGGGAAAGGTTAGGTTTAGCCATTAAAAAAAAAAAACAACAACACTTTTTTGAGGGTTTTGGCCACAAATCGGAAACGGTTTCGGTCACACATGAAAGGTCTTGCTGGAGACAGGAATCGAACTCCGGTCTCATGCATGAAGGCCCTATGGCTTACATGCCTGCCATCCTCCCCAACCACCTCTCTTTCTTGCTCTTTATACAACATCAACCTCCCCCTGCATCTTATCCTGACGCCAAACGGTGGTTTTGGCTTCTGATGGGCACCTTTTCCGTCGGTATCAGACACCGACGAGTGCCTTCGGTGTCAGTAACAGGTGCAGAAGGGCCGCGCTGTGGTATTTGACATCTTGGGAGTGAGAATGGCCTGTCCAGTGACAGGATGGGAGTTCCTGCTGTTTGTCTAACAGCCATACAGGAAAACAACGGCAGACTGTACCTCTACTTAACCGTACAAAGAGGACTTGTGCTACCGGCTGGAATTCATCAGTCAGTGTCAGACCGATGTGAGTGTGCCAGGCTCCCTCACCCTGCCAAGAGCTGACCTCTTTGCTGCCCGCTGACACATACAGTACAATTTGCTCTTGGCATGCCAGGCTTTTTGGAGAGTAAAACACTGTTTACCACCTTAAAAAGATTCAAACATTGAGTAATAATAACCACACACACACACACGCACTGATGAACTTACACACATAAGCATTGTTTATAGTTTTGACATTCCCACCCACCAGCATTTGAATGTCCTCTGTGAGAGTGAGTCTCAATTGGGATAATTGATCAATTAGAGAATCAAGAGGCTTGTTGTCCTCTGCTGAGTGGGATTAATGGGCCTATTAACGTGGGACGAGGTAGCATGCTCACCAGGCGCTCTGAGGCTGCATCACACACTGCTGGCAGATGAATTGTGGTGAGAGCGCATCCGGGTTGCCGTGGTTGAAACTCCATCTTGTTACCCTGTGAATCAGTAGTAATCATGTTCCACTGGCTGTATTTGATAAGCGCTGGATGTGTTTTCGTTCAAGTTCTGTCATATCTCCCCGGTGTCATTTCTCGGACTCATTTACCTGTGCCTTTTTCTCCCCTGCAATTGTTTATTCATCCGAGAACCGCTGGACCTAAAATGCAAATAACCATAGTAGTGAGAATGGCCGATGTTCAGCAGCAAAGGCAATCATATCCTCCATTCCCGCCACTCCTGTATCTAAATTACTGCCATCAAGAAGCCCACGCAGGGAAACAAGCGCACACAGAATATGACTCATTCCATCACCTTTTTTGGGCATATATGGGTACAACGCAGCTAAAGTTAACCTCATTACTTATCACAGTTTAACTCAGCACTGCTGAATTAAACCAAACAGGGTCATTAATCAGTTCAATGGCCACATAAAAATGCCCAAGCCCACAAATACTTTCGAAACACATCTCTCATCTACTACTTCTATCAGAATTTATACACAAAAGTGGCGGTTCCTCAACTTAAAACAGAAAAAAATGCATCTTGGATGAAGTACAACAGAGGAAATAAGGGGTTAGAATTGATTGTATTTTATCCCCTTGATTGTAAGTCAAAGCCTGGAGAGGATGCCAGATAAAACCTATTGGCCTATTGTAGTGTGCCATTACTTCCACCAGTGGATTCTGATGAGGGTGATGTTTTTTGCCCCATTCCATCTGTCTGCTGGCAGCATGTCTCAGATCTCAAAATGTTATGAATATGGATGTGCACTAAACTTTGTCGAGAGGTTGCTCATGATGCAAGGAAGAACTGATTAACTTTTCATACTCGGCCCAAGGGAGGTGAATGGATTATCAACACCGCATCAAATATTGTGAGCCTATCAGCAGACATGAGGAGAGGCAAACCCTCCATTAGTGTTTTCACGAATAGACTATGCGTGTCCAATTTGGCAAACAGATGCAGGACAGACAAAAAGTCAGGGGAGAAAACATGCACATTGTCAAAAATGCTCTCAAAAGAAATGCTGCTGTTTTTAAAGCCACCATCATTGGCTCATTCAAACAACACAGGATCACCGGAGAGCTCATATATGTAATAACTACTCTGCCGTTTTGTTTTGTTTTTTTTCTCCACAACTTGATATAGTCAAGGGCAGCCCCTGAAAAAATGAAATGCTGATTGACTAAGTGGTATTGCAATAATTTTCTGAAAAGCTTGGATTTGAGTAAGCATGTCATAAAAATGTGTTCACCTCCTAATGTGAAACAAATTGGTAACAGAGTAGAAAAGCGGTGCGTCATTCAGAAGGATTCAGAGGATTCAGAACTAAGGTTCCAGTGAGGAAAATATGCCAAGGTAACTCCAGATCAGTTAGATCAGTCATATTTTAAAAGCGGAATCGCTCCCAGGTTAGCCTCTGTAATGTGACAGTAAATCTGGACACATTAAATGTTTCAGTGGTTTTGAAAATTTTATGTTTCACGAGAGGTAGCCCTGCTTGTAGTCCAATTTCAGATGATTCAGCTGGTGTGTAGCTACTCACCCAGACAGCCGACTAAACTGCTGACCTGACACTGAAAACAACGACGTTTCTCTACATCTTGGCTTGTAATCATTTTCACCGTCTAAAAAATCCTTAAAAACAGAGGATGTCACTGAGCCTCATGGTGGTTGCAAGATCCACTGGCTTCCTACTTAGCAGGTAGTTCGGTTATGCTATTGGATTTATTGTATGTTTGCATAAAAATACAAAACCCAAGAGTCGATGGCAAACCACAAAACTGTAGAAGTAGTTTCAAATGAGTTACAAAGCATGTAAATGGTGATATGACTCAGGGAAGGTATGAGGGCGTCTATACTTTCTTGGATATGACTGGGGATGTTCTCTTCCAGTACCCATATATCTCGACACCACTGCAGTGCGGTGGCAGAGGTATGTGCTGTGCTGAGTGCAATCTAGTTCACAATGCATTGAGCTTGGACTTACTGACCTGTCACATTTTTGGTACAAAATGTTCAGCTCTCTGCAGATCCACTGACCTCCGCTAATGTTTGACATCTGCCTCCCTCAGGATTGCCTCCATATCAAAGGCCAAGGTGTGAGCAAAACAATACCCTACTAACAATGCTCTTCCGCTCTCTAATAGAAGAGGCATATTGGTTTGTAATGACAAGGTTAAAGACATCAGCAACCAGCAGCTCCTGTGTTTGTACAAAAGAGCGTTTTCCCTATAACTCCCAGTGTCATTTCCATTATCTGAAATATGCATTCACCATTGAATGTACTGTTTATTTTAAATCACATCAATTTGGCCACAGGGGCAAAACATGCCAAGAAAGGAAATGAGAGCAATTGCTTTTTAATGTGTGTACGCAACAACGTTTGACTGTGCTTACGTGTTAATAGATTAAGAGCTGTCCCCAGGCAGGCACATACAGAAAATCACACTGAGGTGGAGTGAGGCAGATGCCGGGAACAGTGGTGACTTTATTTTCAGTAAGATAAGAGCTGCATTTTTTACTGAAAGTCAGCCCAGTTTACAACAATCAGGTCTTAAGTGAAGGAGAACACTGTGCTGTTTATTTTATTTTAAATAATTCTCAGAACATATCGTTCATAAAGATAAATGAACCACAGACATGCTTCAGCATAAGGGACAGATCTCCACAAGTTTAATGCTGGTGCGGTCAGATGAAATGCATGACTGTTTGAAATGTTAACTGATTTTTTTTTTTTTTTAATTCTTTGGTGTCAAGCTACATTATATCAGTTTTAATGGGGCTGTGCATAAGATCATATAAGAACAAAAAAACCCTGGAAGTATCTAATTTATCTGGGATTCCTGAACAGCTGGTGTGTTTTGACACACATGGCTAATAACATCCAAGAGAAAAATAAACATTTATCTTGTTATGTGTGCTGAAACCTCCGGGGTAAGATAAGTTTCAGTGCTGCTTATTAGAGTAACAAATCTAATCCTAGCAAAGCTGGCTGATGATATAAACAATGTAAATAATGAAACAATGTGGCAATAAAAACATAAATATTTCCACGTTTTATCCATGCACAACATCTGCTGTGACTCTGATATTTGTAATATGTTTGATTTGACAGTGTGCTGATACTCCACAATAAAACAGGTCGTACTCAACTCTGTGTGTGTCTCATCAAGTCTGTCTCCTGTAAGGAAATGTTTATAGTGGGTGTCCTCAGTCAATGGTCCTGGCTAAGTGTGGCTTTCAGGTCTGCACACAGAATCATTAAATCACTAAATTTAAACTGGGGTCATCCAGCAGTCAGGCCACTCGTCCTTCACACACTCACCAAAAACATGGCTCAAAAAGTAGAAACATACCAGTGGCTTACTAAAGACCAAAATGTGTGGAGATACAAGTGAATCTGTACAACGTGCACTGCTTGCTCTCTGTAAAAAGGACACAGTTGATATTTAAGAGTGATTTACAGCTACTTGACTTGCTTGCTGCCTCCATAAATTATATTCTGTGCGTCGTTGTTGTTAACTTATCACATGTCCTAACCCAAGGCTCACCCCCCTCCCCCATTATCCTAATCTTAAAGTAAACATGCATACACACACCCGACACAGACACACATCCATCTGCACAAACAGTTCTTGCTGGGCCACGGTTTTGCTTCTTTTTTTTTTCCTAGTCTACCACAAACCCATCTTGTATTCCTTAGTTTATTTTTGCCCCTTCTGTCATTATCTTTGGTCTTTCTTTGTACAACCCCCATTCTCTGTTTATGTGTCTGTGTACTCATCCTCACTTGGTTTTGTGATCATGTTAATGCATTAAAAAAAAGGTTTCCACTTAATGGAATATTGTTGTTCCAAATGATATGTGATGATATGTGCCATTAGCAAGTTTACCTAAATCTATTTCTTTAAACTACACCACTCTGATGCATGGTCTGGTTTGCTTTTCTAGGTAGCCTCGCTGTCACTGATCTCAGTGCTCCTTACAGTCCTTTGACTAACAGATCAATAGCAGTGAAGAAGCCATTTGCACTTTAGGCCTCCTCGCCAGCATTCAGAGAAATCCAAAGCTGATGACCCAAGTTTTGCCTGTCCTGGTCAAACCTTGCATGCCCTCTGAGGTCTGATTTTGCAAGAACGTATGTGAGAGGGAGAGTGCTTCGGCGTTTGGGTGGGTGGTGAATGCAATGTATCCTCTTGGAGCGGAAAGCCACTCTCGCCACATATTCACCGCAAGAGGAGTGGGCTGTGTAAAGCAGCCAGAGGACACAGTGCTCAGAGCTGAGGCCTCTGCACTCTCCAAACGAACTGGCCACTGGACTGGTCTTCGACCTCAACACTCAAAGTAATATGATTATGCCTCCATCAATTATCAAGATAGGTCCCACTTCAACACCTAATTAGCTTTTAACACAGGGTGATTAAAAAGACCAAAATTAATATATCATCAGTCAAGAGTTAGGCAATGTCCAGCATTCTCTAAATTATTATTATGGTAATAAATTCATCTGGTAATTGCAGAAGAAGCTGATGCCAGTGTCAGACATCTGTAAATAGTTGATGTGTAAGAGTTTCCTGCAAGTACTTTCTCAGAGCCATGAATCACTTCACAAATAAGAGACGGTTTTGTGACTTTGTGATGCAGTGGTTTGAGTAGTGATTTATGTTAATGGCCATAGAGTAGACATATAAAATGTGTACAATCTGTGTGTAATGTGTTAGTTTGAAAATCAGAAATGTATCTGATTTGTTGCAGCTTCCATATGAATCTCATTAACATGTCATCCTCATGCGAACAAAGACAATAATGGAAGAATACCAAATTCTTGAAAAACATGAGATAAACGTTCAGCAGAGCGACTCCTCTCAGAGGAGCTGCAGGTATGCATGAGTGAACTTTACCGCTTTTTTCCCTCAGACTTCTGCTCAATCTCAAGTGAAATTTAGAACAAAACAACTGTAATACAAGTGGATTAAGGCATTGGAATTAATGGAGGCTAGGCATAGTCTATATCTCTACGGTCATATCTCTAAAAAAAGAAAGCCAAAAGGGAATAGTGTGTCTAGGCTATATCAGGCTGATGAGCAATATGATTACCTTGGTTTGTCCACTAATACATTGTGCACTGTACATCCGCTGATGTTATCAAGCATAATGATAAATTCAAACCCCCAGATTTCAGTCGGCATTATGCTTTTTCTAAATTCTCTTCCTGCCGCGTGGTTCAAAATCCACACATACTGCTAAAAACAGGAAAAACAGCCTTGAATATTTGGATATGGCACATGTCTCCATTACTGCTGCTGTTATTTTAGATCTGGGAGTCATGTCTGACCTTCCTGAAGAGGGTGCACAACATAAGCAGAGTGGCCTGATAATCTTTTGAAAATAACCCTGGAATCATGAATCTTTTGGAAATAACAAACAACAAAAGAAACCGATGAAACATTTCCAGGCTCCCCAGACTCAGGGCCCGAGACCTGCAGACCTATGATCTGTTAATACTGAAGTTTGCAGAAAACACAACGGGCTGCGGCCCTGACTTTTTGAATCATCATCATTAGCAGCAGCGGTGGTGGCCCTTTGTTTTTCTGTCTCCCTGTAATCCCGTGTTGCTGCATCTGAGCTGTGGCATGCCAGCTTTCGCATCAAGATGGAAAGACTTTGTTGCTTTGCAATGTAATCCAGAAAAAATTGCAAAGAACTGTGGAGAGCAATTTCAGATGTTTTGTTTACAATTCATATAGAGTCCAATATTATAATCACTATATACATGCAGTACATAATGCGAACAGTTTAACGTGCACGATACACTGATCAAGAGCACACTGGAGTGAGAATGTTTACTATGTGACGACTTATGAAACGGAAACCAAAATCAGATAAACGGCTGGATGTTGAGGTCAAAGGTCTCAATATTATTCTTACATAATGGCCTTGTCATATACTCCCCCATGGCTTGTGTTCCTGTTTGCGTGAAGCTCGCTGCCCCGTCTGGCTTGAGGCTGGAGGCGGCGTGGAACAGCGAGGGGAAGCATGTAGGCTTGGAAAGATGCACAGTCAGGCCTCCTGAGAGCAGCCTGGCTCCCACTCTCCATCCCACAAAGTTTTCCATGATGCGAGACCATCGCGTCTTCTCTCGACTCTGTTGCCGTGCCAAACCAAAGGGACTTGGTGTTGGTACCACCCAGTGAGAAAAAGGGAATGCGATCATTTAAAGAAAGGGAAAAGACAAATTATTTTATATATGTAATTTGATGAGTCACTATATTTGGTCCACTTTCCTGTTCTTGGAGCAGAGGAATAACAATATCAGAGAGAGGAACTGGTTGCACCTGATGAAACTGAGTGAAACAGCTGCATTTTAGCTGGCTGCATTGCACTGCCTGTCAAGGTGTAGTTTTGCTTAACTAGAAAGCGCTGCCAAATACATTTCTTTCAAGAAAATGTTCATTATAATAAACTGAATTAAGGCAGCACATGATTCAGTGGGATTTTTGTCATTCCACTGGCTCTTGCTGTGCACATGAGAATTTGGAAATAGAGTACAGTAAAAATGACCAACAGGATTAAATTACTAGCAGCTGTACACTGATATGGATGGGGTATTAAACTAGAGGCAAAGTTTAGAGCATAAAATAATCCCACTGTGCTTTGCCACTCTCATCGATCTTTATTTTTCAGCTAATTCTGTGACTCAGTACATTTTTTCAGTGGGATATAAATTGCACTGAATATGACCGTTAACAGGCAAACATTTTTCAGAGGGATGAGTAGTATCGAGGAGAGGATTTCTGTAAGTAAACACCGCCTTGTTCGGAAATGGTTTTCTTCAAGAGTTTAAAGGGAGTTTAAAAGGAATCATTTGCTCGGCAGCCCCTCATCAATCATTTTATTCACTTACAAGTATGTACTCTTTGGGTGGTCCTCCACTAGTTTTCACCACGGGGCTTGGGAGAGGAGCGGAGCCTCTTGTCAGCAGGAACCGCACCAGCAAGCTGCTCATGCCAACACACTGAGAGCTGTGTGTGACGGAGAGCTGCCACTCACGCTACACTGGTGACAACACCAATAAAACCGTTCAGCGGTGAGTGACCCCCTGCTATCAGCGTGGGAGAAGGCCGATTTCAACAGTATGTACGCAACAAAAAGATGGGGAGACATGCTGCTGTACCCATCAAACCTGCAATTCAGCCTCCGCTTTGAGCATCAGGGAAGAATGAAAATATAGAAACAATCAGCGTGTTTCATACATTGTGGAAGGAATAGCCAGCATGTCTGAAAATCATGTCAGTACATAAGCAAGGACTTCACACAGCAGAAGTTTTGTGAGGAAGTTTTTGAGCAGCGTATGCAGTTTTCAGGAACAACAGGGGAGAGGGGAGAGACAGGAAGGACAGGACAGGCAGAGGGGTTGGAGCTGGACTGGAACCCAGTCCGCCGCAGTTTAGCCTCATGGTGACCCACCGGGTCGTCCTCCTGATTTTTGAGAGGAATTTGATTCCGTGGTGTTTTTCATTGGGGAATTTGTGAAATGTTTCAATTATGTGGATCTTACTGCACAGAGTAACAGCAGGGACTGAGCCCGCTCGCTCCTCCAGCTAATTTCCCATCCAAAGCGTTCAAAAGGCAGCCGCTCCTTAGCTGTCTTGAACCCTTGAACAGTCAAACTTTACAATAAGGTAATGAATGTATTGATTCAGTATTTGGTGATAACTCAGTATGATGCACCGGTCAAGTAAACACAAACTGAGGTGTGCACTGCATGGTCTTGTTATTAATATGATGAACAACTTGAGGAGACAGAAAAATAGACATTAATAGGTGGGTAAAAGGGAAGTTATGATTTGTTATTAGTTGTGTGCCATTAATCACGTTATTCAGAAGTAAAGAACTATGCATTAAGTAAAGGATCATTATAATGAACAATTAATTAACAGTTAATGAATGAATGAATTAGCTCCTTTACATAATATCTAACTGACGTTTTTCAGTTAACTAATCAGCTACCTTATAACATTTAATTAGGAGTTACTCCAGATCTGCTTGTTAATTAATGGTTTATTGGCAGTTAGTTCCTCATCCGTTCATCATTTGTTCCCCAATTAGAACTCAAACAAAATGCTGTGTACCTTATTATAAAGTGTCACTACTTGAATGTTGACACAATGATACTTACCATCTTCATAGTCTGGTTTCAGATGTGTGGAGTTTTAAAGAAACATCTGTCTAAACAGTAGAAAGTATTTTGGATTTTTGAACTGGATTATGAATTTTATTGGCAAAATTGACTCTAAAATCTAAATTTCATTGTCATTTGGTGGTGATATTAAAAAGTAAAAGGATGCATGTTTACTGCAGCATAAAGTAAATTTCACCCTATTGTATGCATCTGGTCCAGAACCACAACATTATGCATCCTCAGTATGTTAGCCATAGTCTAAACGCTGAAGTTTAGGTAGTTACAAATGTGACAATGCAGCTGTAAACGACTCCATTAATAGGCAAATATCTTATTTGTATGTATAAGTATGAGAGTGGAACAGATGAAAACCTTGTTTTTATTAAAATATTTACAATCCATGAAGGTTCTTGTCTCAACGGCATGAAATTGAATGCCTGGCCTTTGCATGTTTTTCATCAAACAGCTGTCGTCGCTCTATTTAGTCTTTCATTTGGGCCGGCTGCGTTTCTCTGTGCGAGAAATGTGTTCCATGTGATAAGGTCTTTACAGAGATTGTAATGTTTTCAGTCCAATTCAAGGGAGTGGCCGGTATGAAACATAAGTGCTGCAAAGCATTTCATTCATGTGCTCTGTGATCCAACCCAACAGGGAAATATCAAAGCTATTTTCCCGGTTTTGAGATATGTTAACGGCAACATCTGGTATGGTAGTTACCCTAAAATAAAATCCTCAACTTCTGCTGCCCATCAAATTTCCCAGTGAGCAACGCACAGCATGAGCTCCAGTACATATTGTTCAGGTTTCAGTTTCAAACCAAACTTGTGATGTCCTGAAATGATTTTTCTTCTTATTTTGTCAGGGGAAAGGAAGGAGAGAGATCGAGACAGAAAGGCAGAAAGGAGAGGAGAAAGGAGAAAGAGTCAAAGAAAGAGAGCAAGAGAAGAGAAAGTGAGTGCATTTATTTATGTCTACATATTTGTCTGTGTGTGTGTGTGGGTGTGTGTGTGTGTCTACAAGCACACACAATTGTCTCCAGGTCCGCAGTATTTCACATTTACCGCATCCCTAATGGACGTTTCCACCACAGTAGACGTTCTGTAGTGTATCAGTGATAGAGTGCCTGATAAACCACAAACATAAACCTTCATTGTGGCCTTACCACAAACTCAGGCAGGACATAAACTGACAGAGAGGGAGACTGGCTCAGTCAAAGAGCCCAGACACACAGTTTTTATATGGTGCATTACTTGTAACTACCCAGCTCTTTCAGTGATCTCCATGACAACCACTGATGATAAAATTGTCTCCATTAGAAAACTTTATGCGCCAGTCAAAATTCAGCTCTTTTAGCAATATTGAGTTGCATAACCTGTCCGATCCCTCTTCTATTAATAAGTCCAATATCACTGTCGGTGTCCCAACCTGTAGCCAACAAACACAACACGGTCTGTAACAAATGGAGAGCTGCCCCGAGCACTTAACATTCATCTCTTGTTGGTTCACCGATATCAATTATCCAATAGGTTAGACAGCACTGACAAAGTTTATCTGCCTCTAGCTGTATCTCAGCAGGGTGCCAGGTGGATGAAGAGCGGGGCGGACAAGAGATTAAAGGCAGAAGACGTCACCGTCATAAAACAAATGCACAATCAAAACACATATAGACCTCAATATGGATAAGGGCAGTGCTGTAGGTTAACTCTGGGGCATGGGAACTCATCAGGCTGCTTTGAAGGCCCACAGTGATGGATTGCACGTCAGAGTTAAAGGAACGTGCAGCTTGCATAGGAAACCACATATCCACACTTTGCTGCCGGGCAAGGAGTCAAACCTCATCTCAGAAATGCAGTGAAAAGAAAAATATCTTACCCAAGCATGCCTTCAATAGCTGCTGAATGTCTTTATGAGAGCACCAGCTGTGTCTGAAGTGCAACAAATCTGACAGTGGGATGAGATAATCCCTTTTGTTACCAATGCTAATCAACTTGTTTCCAAGTTTCATTCAATCAAAAGTCATTTTGTTGATACTACTGGACTGATCTGCCTTATTCGGCTTTGTTTTCACATATTTATACTTGTTCTGAGTAAAAATCCTGAAACAAGTGAAATTGTAATGGAAACAAGCAGGATTCTGTCATCTCACTTGCAGATTTTTCTCCACTTGTTTTAAGAAAAAATAAGGCTGAATATGTGGCTAAATAAGATGGATTAAGGTGGATATTTTGCAGTGTAATTGGGGTCTGTTCAGTATGCTGAATATTTCAGACACTCCTTAATATTCCCACCAGGTCTCTAATTGCAGAGAACAGAGGACCTGACAGGCACCTGAGCGCGAATGTGTGTGCATACGCGCGCACGTGCGTGTGTGTGCGTGTGTGTGTGTGTAAGGCAGATAGCGGAATGCCAAACAGCTCAGTCTGAGAGAAGCACATCTCATTAGATAGACAAACTATCAACAAGACAGCTGACCCACAAGCAAATACACACAAGAGCACAAAATCTTGCATTATTGTTAGAATTTCCAGTTTGAAAGCAGTAGCTACTGGTTTGTAAATCAGTCTTATTTCCATTGTCAGATTATAAACCAATGCTGTTTCTGAAACTCATAAGTGCTCCACTGAAGTCTTGCCATTACAAGTGTAAAAAGTATGCATTCTTCCTCACACTCACAACGAAAACACTGCTTGCAATATAAAAATATAGAATCTGTATGAATCTATGTAATCTCTCTGTTGTATTTCTGCATCATTGCACAGAGTAGCAGCATAGACATAATTGTATATGAATGGAGACACACTTGTAATCGTCCAGTTTAACACTGCCCCCCACAGGGCAAAGAAAGCAAGTTTAAAGAAGAGGTTGAAGTGTAATTGGGTGATGCAAGACTCAAGAAGAATTATAGTAGGTGATTTTAATTTCAGAGGTGCTTTCTTCTGTACAGATCTTTAGTTACCATTTTTCAAACCTTCTTTTCACCTACACTGAAAACAGTGTCACATCTACAGTTGTACAATTCATTACATGCGGTGGACATTTAAATACAATGACACTCACATTTCACAGATATTCCACATCAAAAAGCAAATTAACACACTCTGGTCATTGAGGGGAAAAAAAAAATCAAAATCCAATCACTCCAGTTCACTCGGCACGTGAACATCTGGAGTTCACTCTGATGACGTTCAAGTCACTCTCGTTTCAAGTGTTGGGTTGAAATGAGTTTCTGAGAGCTATGTAAGCATGTGTAAGCACATGGCTTCCCCTTGGTCCTCATTCTTTGTGCAGGCAGTGGCGTCGGCACAGTGAATTCTAGCTTGGTTGGGTTTGTTTGTGGTAGCATTGGCGCTAGCTTGGTCTCCTCTCGACTGTCACCGCTCCAAGCTGCAGAAGACCACTGAAGTCATGGAGCCGGGCCAGGGCTGCCTAAACAAACCACTCTCAGGTAGCAACCACGACACCAAAATGTTGCCTCAGCTGTTCCAGGAAAATGAAGGTGAAGACTGTGTGTGGGACGAGGCGGATACCGGCAGGAACAAGACCCTGGAAAACATATGCAACATTTTAAAAAACCAAAATAAAGAAAGAGGTTCTGTTTTTGACTACAGGGAAATGTAGGAAACATTATGCCTGTGCTTCATGAAAAAATGAAGCCTACCTTGTAGAACGCCTTAGGGCCCAGCTTTGCTGTTTCTGTCAGGCAGTGAAACACACCCTGCGCCAAGGACACAAGAGCTTAGAGGAACAAACTGGATGATTCTCTCCACAGCACACAAATAAAACATTTATGTCATTAAATTTATGAGTGTTAAGAGATCCCCCAAAGAACCACAACCTAGCTATCCAACATGAAATTCAAGCGAGTGGGATATTTCTTGTCCAACTCACCCCATATTCGCCTTTGGAGTTCATTAGTCTAGTTTTAACAACATCAAGTGGTTGGCACAGGATTGTAGCACAGCCCCCCTATGCAAAAGAAGAGGAGGTAACAGTTTGCTCACTTCAGTTCAGACATACTGTCGCAATATGACGTATACAATGACAGAAGTGTTGCTCACCGCAAAAACACTGGCCAGGAAGTGGGTGAAGATGTTGTCAGTCAGGTAACCAGTGGCTAGAACCAGCTGCTTGGACTGGTCGTAACAAGACAGCTGCATGGGCAAAAAAAAAAAAAAAAAATCAGCAAATCCCAGAAGCATCTAATACTGAAGCAGAATTTTGAAAAACAAGTCCTGTAATAAAATATTCTTATAGCAAAGGGGGTCTTCACCTGTCCAACTGTGACCAGTGCACCTCTAGCAGACGCCATTGTAGCGCCAGAAAACAGCTTCTTCACTCCCTCTGACACAAAACGATATCAAGGACAGACATTAAAGAAAGCAACTCCTGCTTTACCCTGAGGTAGCCCAAAGAAAGAATAAGAATCTTTACCTTCCTTCCAGACACGAAACAGTCCGTCCAGAGCATGAGCGTAACTGGCAAGAAAACAAATCTCACAATGTGTTGATGTGCACTAAATGCTACAGACTACAGACCTTTTTTTTTTATTGACTGCATAAAAGAAGCGGTAAATATTGTGCAGAATGTGTTCCTTGGCCAAAAACACTAATTTTCAAAAATACTTACTTTCTTCTGAGTTCTGCTGGCAATTTGACATCATTCTGCATTCTGGAAACACGTGAAATTTAAGGTTTTTGAAGCCAAATCATTTGTTGATATGATCACTGGTAGCATAGGTAATAAGTTAACAAATTCATTAGCTTCTCTGTGATTGCCTGATTGATTCCTACTGAGTTCAGTGAGAAAACTGGCTGACTCAAGCAACAGGTTTTTTAAGATATTAATCACCTAAGTGGTGGAAAAAGTACTAAGTCTGATTTTTTTGTTCTTTTAGCAGACTTGGACTCTCAAGCACAGCATTTATATTACAAGGAGACTGTGTTCCAAGTATCTATCCCCCCCCTCATGATATTGATCAATCCGTCCACACAACTCACCGTACATTAACCAGGTCAGCTGGGGTCCCAATGAAGCCACCTGCAAACCCTGTGGGAGGAAATGCATCACTTGTCTAGCAGACATAAAAAATGAAGACCACACTGCCAACCACCATCACTCTGTGGGACAACACGTACCACCGAAGGCACCCAGCAGGACCTTCTGGTAGAAAGGCATGAGCCCTTTGCTCCTGCTGTTCATCTTGTCCCTGACAGTCTCATAGATGGCAAAGCGTGACAGAGAGTATGTCATCTAGGGGGGAAAAGCAGTCATTACATCAAAACGATGATGACAGAAAGGCAATGACTTATTGATTCACTGAGTGCCTGAGTGATTTAAACACCTTGCATGTTGTAGTATGTGTGTATGTGTATCTACCTGCCGACAGAGGGAGGCACTGAGGCCACTGTAGAGCGCCAGATAACCGTCTCTCCTCACCACGTTGACAGTCATCCCCACCATCCGAATCCTTACCTCCTGCTGTGTCTGCAAGTGCACCTAGAAACGCCCAAATACGAGCAGCACAGAGCCTTATCCATCAAGTCACTCTCAGCAATGACACTTACCATGCACCATGTGTAGTGCTATCAACAAATTGTCATGGATGTGCTAAAACGTTTGAGTGTATAAAACATCTGCCGTTGTCTATAGTCTAGAGTATACAGCACTAGTAGAAGAGTGCTGTAGTGAAGTAAAATGGTCAAAATATGTCTAAAATGAAGAATTGCAACTAGAGGTGATATCGATACGCAACACAACCACAATCATTCAGTGACAGAACCGAGATGAGGTACATCAGTAGAGCTGCATCATCTTTAAAAGCGAAACAGAATTCAGCCAGTAGACCTGCCATTTGTGGTATTGCAGTGTCAGTGTTTCGTGCCAAGTTCAAGGCAAAGCTTTTTCAAATTCAAGGTCATAAGCCTCAGACAAGAAAATAATAACTGCAGCATTTCCTCAGTGTGTAAAGTACAAGTGCATATAATGCCAAGACTGGCTTTTTAAGCATAATTGGGTCGTGTGTAAAACGGGAAAGAAATCATAAATCTAGTCAGTTTTATCTATTACCTTTATCAAATCCAATGGATGTGTTAAACAGGCTGATGCGCTGGAGGCAAGTCCACCGAAATACCAACGAGAAATGCGTTTCTCTTGCATGTTGAGTCCATTAACCAAACAAACTCCAAGAGGAAAGGCTCGGTGTCTGCGTCTCAAAGGTGACTGGGACTCCTGATGCAACTTTGATCATGGCTGCTGTCTTCATCCATTGTCCACAACACTGGGTGACCAGAATGTATATTAAACCTTCAAAGGAAAACCATAACGCAAATGCCCTTAATATAAAACTACATTTAGCTTTCTCAAACGGGAGCTCGAGATTTCGAGTAGCAATATGTCAAGACTTCTCCACTGGTGTGAGTAAGGAGCCTCCTCAATTACTCCATCTCCCTGTGCCAAGAGACGGGTGCAGCTGGTTTCTGGGTGGAAGTGTACGTGACTAATACAAAAATAGCAAGACAGCTTGAGTGCTGCTATAGTTTTGTAAATGCGGCACACCAGTTGTCAGAAAGAAAGGCACCAAGCAAATAGAGGCACAGCCCTGTCGGCATCCCAGGATTCAACTAACATTCGGGTCATAGGTCGTGAGGTTCAGAAACACACGGGTCAAGAATAGATGCACACCTTCCCGCCATACCACTCATGTTAGGGGTCACACAAGGAGCCAAGTGGTAAATTAAACTGAAGATAAGGAATATGTCAGCAGGCTCAGGATTGTCAGTGTGCACCAAAGCTTTGAACAGGCTTTTATCTTTGTGTTTGGATTCCTAAAGCCTGAGTGACTGTTTGGGTGTTTTAAAAGTGACATGATTTTAAATAGATAGAGCAGCACTGGTATGAATGGGGAGTTTGGCACAGCTCTGTGTGTGTGCTGACTCAGAGGGGACTCACAACAGATCACAGAAACAGTAACTGGACACCCACTCCAAGTCTGAGCAATGACATGAAGTGACCCAACATGCAGTGAAGATCTGCAGCACCGGGGCCAGCAGTTAAGGATCTGACACAGGGCCTGGCACATATCATAATACCAAATGGTAGGATTCTACTTTAGGCCTCTGTACTGTATTGGCCATCAATTTAGGCAATATAATAATGATACACTTAGTAATCTGTTTCATAAATCTTTTAATTTTCAACATTTGCCCACATTTTCCCATTTAGTCCAGTCACCAGTCAGCCTCCTATTTCTTTTTGTTCCCATTTTCTGTTAGATTTTTTTTTTTCTAATTCTGTGCTGTGTTCACATTTTTGTATTTCACTCTTATGGTTAATGGGCCCCAAAGGTGTTTTTTCTTATCTTGCCATCACCGCCTGCATGTAATTTCACATGCTGTTTTACTTGTGTCTGAATAAAACAAGCCATATTAAAGCTGACTACCCTCTGGTGTCGTCCAGTCCTCCAGTGGTCCAAGTCACAGTGGCAAAAACTACAAAGCAGCTCAGGCATCTAAAGGGACCACGGAGACTGTCCTTTGGCAGGGAATTATTGGCTCAATACCATTTTCCAGGACAACTTCATATGACTAACGCTTGCATATACCGCATTCCACAGTTTGCTTACTTACAGGGACTTATAAGCTTTTAATGACATGTGGCTTAACTCTCCTATTATGTTTGGGGTCAATTTGACCTCAGCCAATGTTTAGCATCTCTAAAAAAATGATTAACATCATTTTTTTGCTTCATATGTAATGAGTTTTCCTAATGTAATGGGTTCTACCAGGTAAACATGAAATTCACATGATGATATGTTTTCAATGTCCTCATGTTTTATTTAAAGGGCTATTTAGGTAGTCAACAAAGAAACATAAAGTACCTGACACATAAACTTTGGTAACAATTTTAGTTATAATAATTTTGTGGAGGTTTAAACTGCAGGGGTCAAACTGACCCCAAACATAAAAGATGTTCATAAATTTGAACAGGAGGGTTAAGAGAATTTGCCCTGAGTTGCTTGCAGCTTTTGGCTCACTGAAACCAAAATAG